>PVJH01033701.1:0-21332 GCA_004026705.1 Nesogale talazaci | reverse complement strand
AATGGTCTCAGTCTGTTACTTAATAAATGCCATGAGGTTGTTGAATAATACTGGCCGTAATGAAAGCAAAAGCAATAAACTAACGAGGGGGCCCCAAAGTGGCAAGAGGTAAGGCAACAGTCCATTGAGCCCGGTCCACAGTGGATCGGTGGTCAACTCCTTTCTTCTCTTCTCCGAGTCTTCTTGCAGCCACTTGATTATGTCCCTTACGATTCCAGATTTGTTGGCATAAAGACAGCATCTTTCCTGTAAAGCCAAACAAATACCTCCCTGCTCTGCAGCAAGTAAGTCTAAACCTCTTCTATTTTGTGATACTACTTCTGCTAAAGAATCTACCTGTTCTTGCCAATCTTGTGTAGTGCCTGATGAGGCCTGCATATCCAAGATTAGCTGCCTAGATAACTTGGTATGTTGCAGTTCCAAAGGCCACTGCAGTACTGGTCCCTTATCTTACAAATAGGTCACCTAGTTGCACTGCCCTTTAGCTCTTCCTGCCATGTAATCAATAGCAGGGATAGGGACAGGTTCGTTGCAGAATTTTTAAGGGAACCCAAGAAGACTAGCATCTGTAAGAAGGCAGACTGGAACTATATCAGTTCTCAAAATATAGAAAGAATCCATTTCTATCAAATGAACTCTGACTCATAGTGACCTATGCACAGGATAGAACTACCCCCATGTGATTCCCAAACTCTATATGAAAGTCGTGTTATGTCATTCTACTAGAGAGCAGGTGGTGGGTTCAAAAAACTGATAATTTGGTTAACAGCACGCTTAACTACTAAGTCACCAGGATTTTCTAAAACATGAAACAGATTCTGAATCACTTTAGTTCCTGATTAGGCTATGGTAACTTGCCCCTTGATAAAGTGTGTGCTAGGCTGAGTTATCAGAGGAACAAAATCACTGAAATTCATAGGTGCACATAAAAGAACTTTTATATCTAGAAGTTTCCCAACCCAGTTCAACTCAACTCCTTGGGTCTGATGCTAGCCTGAGCCATCTTCAGACTCAAGCACCTGAAGGTACACCTGAAAGGGGGATCACAGAGCAATGGGTGCAGAGTAGCATAAATCTAGGGATGGTGGCTGCCCTTGAAGGCAGACAGAGAGTCCCAACAAGGAGAAAGATAAAGGGCCAGAGGAAACTGATTCTCACTGTCCATCTTATTTTTAAAAAGCCACATCCCCAAGCAAGCATCATCAGACTGGGACTTCATTCATAGGTTGGGCTCCTCCCTGACACTTTCACACAGGTTCAAGTTGACATAAAGTCTAAGTGCCACCAATTGCATGCCAATGAAATTAAAATGCAAATTCACTGGGATTGAGTAGAATCTGACTCACAGTGACCTTAGAGGGCAGAGTAGAACTCTCCCTATAAATCCTGAGACTGTCTTTACATGAGCAGAAAGCGTGATCTTTCTCCGAAAGCGCTGGTGTTGGTTTTGAACTGCTGATCTTGTGGTTAGCAGCCAAATATGGAATACACTATAGCAATAAGTCTCCCAAATGCAGCCCAGAAACAATAAGTTCTCTCTGGAGAGATAATGGCATTTAGAATCTCAGATTATTGAATGGTTGTTTCTATCTTTAAGTAGTTTGACAGTGATGTACCTAATTGTGGTTTTCTTTCTGTTTCTACTACTTTGAATTTATAAATGGGGTTTTTGATGTATAATTGTTATTGATTCTCTGGTTTGATATTCCTTAAGCATATCAGAGGATAAAACTAAATAACTGAAGACCAAAGGAAAGATGAATAGAATGTTCAAATACTGAAGCTATTAAAAGGGACCTTACAATTCTTATCAACATATTTAAGAAAATGCGGGAGAAGATGAGAAAACTCTGTGGAAATCATTTTTAAAGCCAGTGGAAATGATGAATGACATAAATTAATAACATGATCAATGAATGTAAGAACATAGCCCAGTAAGCCATTAGAGAATTGAAACAAAGGGTCAGCAAGAAACTAATAACATTGGGTATGTACACACTGTGGCTGTTACTAGGTATCATTAAGTCAATTCCAACCCATAGTAAACAGTGGTACAAAGAAGAAATCACTGCCTGTATCTCACCATCTTCACAAATACAACTAGATTTGAATCTATCACTGCAGCCACTTTGTGTCCATCCTTCTCATTGAACATCTTCCTCCTTCTCTCTGACCCTCTATTTTTCCACACAGGATGTCCTTCTCCAGGGACTGGCCTTTCCTAGTAACATTTTCGAAGTATTGTCCTTACTACTAGGACTATTTAGACTGTGCTTCCTCTAAAGTAGATGTATTCGTTCTTCTGGAAGTTCATGGAGTGTCAAAAATACATGGAACGAAGAAAGAAGTGAATAGATTTTATTCCTCCTTTTCCATGTAGCTTTAGATTTTAACTCATTAATATTTTATATATTCTTAAAAATTAAATCAGTAATAAAGGGGAGATGAGTATAAATTAATATAAATAAATATTGAATAGATAATTCTAAGAATTAAAATAATTAATCCAGCAACAAATATATTTTTATTAAAAACTTATACTACAAATATTTTGAAAAGGGAATTTTACATAAAAATCACCAACTAAAATAAGATAGAACCATTGTCTCAGATCAGGTTCCCTAAAAACAGAGTATGATTGCCAAATAAGTATTCAAGGATATTCTATCATACTGAAAGTTCAAGTAAGATGACTGAGCCCTGCTTGTATTTTGCAACATGACATTAATTAAAGATTTTGATCAATAAGATTTTTGTTTGATATGAAGTTCTCATTGAAATGAGCTGAGAAGAGAGACTGGAGATAAAAATATAAACCAGTTCTAGTACCGTTCCATAAAGTAACACAGAGAAATAGGAGAGGAGCTAGAGAAAAAGATGGGGGTCAAGATTTTTGTTTTTGCTTTATTTTTTAGTCTTTTTGAGCATATCAATTCCCTTAATTTGCTTTAGGAATCATGAGATAAAAAGTGTCTTGCTGTGTGCTATTGAGAAAAATATGAGGGAATATAATTGATGGTGCACAAGCAAAGGGAGGATGATCTCAGAAGGCCAGTCCTTGAGGAGAAGAATGGCACCAAGTGTACAAGTGATGTGTCAGGCATGGTTAGATGCTTGGATAATTCCTCTGCTGTATTAGGAGATATAAAGGTGGACTCCAAAGTCCAGAATTTCAAAACACACAGTTTTATAAATGTCAGTGGCTAAAAAAAAAAGTTGAGTAAAGTCTTCTTCTTTATTAGTTAAATAAGAATAAAGCCACATCTAAGTGAGACAGACAGAAGTGGGAACACAGGGGGTGTGGAATAATTGCCATGCCACGAGCCCTGGTGGCGTCACGCGCTACATGTGGGGCTGCTACCTGCAAGATCAGCATGTCTAAATGCCAGCCACTGCCAGGGAGGAAGATGAGACTTTCTACTCCCAAAAGAGGCAGTCTTGGAACCACAGGGCCAGGTCCGCTCTGTCCTATAAGAATGAACTTGAGGACAGTGGGGGTAGGAGATGGGGAGGGGGGAGTAAGAGAAAGCAAATGCATTAAGGAAATTGTAATATTACTTCACAGTATTGAAAAACTGCACATAGTTCTGTTTTCTGCCAGCCACAAGCAACAGAAGGCAAATCTAACTGAGGTCTTATCGCAAGGCCAGCATTGCCAACATGTATGATGACAAGAGAAGAAAAGGCATAAATGAGGGTCTAGGTGAATGACCGATGACAGCTTTGATTATGGGATTTAAAATGGGAGATGAAAGAATAAGATGCACTGACTCAAGCCATGGTATTTTTCAATGACTTCATATGCATGTGAAAGTGGGACATTGAATAAGAAAGATTGAAGAAAAACCCATGCATTTGAATGATGGTGCTAGCTAAGAATATTGACGGTGCCATACATTTCCAAAAGAACAAACAAATCTGTCTTAGAAGAAGAACCACCAGAATGCTCCTTAGAGGCAAGGATAGTGAGACTTCATCTCATATACTTTGGACACATTGAGAAGGGCATCATGCTGGGTGAAGTGCAGGGGCAGTGAAGCAGTGGCAGACCCTTTACAAGATGGACGGACACAGACCTGCAGGGAGGGGCTTGAGCATCACACCAATCGTGAAGATGGAGCATGTTGGGCAATGATTTGTTCTGTTAAACGTATGGCTGTTTTGAGTCAGAACGAAAGTCTCCCTTAACAACAAGACTCAGCACAGACAGGATTTAAGAGCACATGCACACCATGAAAATTAGAAAAAGGGTGTTGGCAATTGATTGGAGATCTCAGAATTGAAAACACTGTCATCTTTTTGCTTCAGTCTCCAAGATGCAGTATTTTCATAACACATAGTTTCTCTGGAATATAGATATTATATGTTATAGCATAAATGTCAATGATAAAATGACACTAATTTGGTGGAAACTCTGATATATAAATTTGAAACAAATATGCGCAAACTGTTTTTATGTGTTAAAACAAACAAAAAAAAAACCCTAGAGCCATCAAGTCTAAGCTGATTCATAATGACTCTATAGCAGGGTAGAACTGCCTCTGTGAGATTTCAAGACCCTAACTATGAATAGGAGTAGAAAGTCCATCTTTCTCCTGAGAAGCCGGTTGGTGGTTTCAAACTGCTGACTTTGCAGAGCAGCCCAGTATGTAACCACTATGCCACCAGGGCTCCTCTTCAACTAGAAAAGAGTTCATTGAAGTCAATGTGGGTCTGTTCACTTTGTCCAGCCCATAACCTTTTGACACATTCCTCTCAAACTCATCCAAATAATTCCTCAAGCACTTTGAATTCTTTTGTAACATTTCTCTAAGTTGTCCCTTCTTATCAGACCCATTCTCAACTCCCACTTAAAAAGGTAGTTCCCATTTCTCAAATCAGCCTACATTGCCATGTGAGATTTCCTTATGTCCATTTGTAGCCTAAAAGCTTCTCAGACACAACCAACAATTGCTTTATGTTCAAAAGCAAGCTGTTCACATATACGCAACATTTCTAGTTGGTCTGGAATTTCCCATGCATTTTCATTATTTTATGTCTTCCCTTCCTCTTCCTCTTTTCCACTGCATACCCTGTCCTGTGTCTGCCTAAACCAACCCCCTGGGAACTCAGGGATGTATGTGTGTATTTGGCTAGCTGTGAAACCTTGAGAACCCTGGACACTAGGGGGACCACAACTGACTGACAACATGTTGCTTTGGCGATCGTGGTTTGGATACACTCACAGGCTGTTTAGAGATTGCTCTTTGGATAGCTCCCTGGTAGTCAGCTGCTTGCTGGCTAGCCTCTGTTCAAATTACAGCATGATCCTTCTGCGGAAGGTCATGGAAGAAGTTGCTGGGCAAGCATTTGTTAAATGTGAGAATGGCGATGATTTTGCGAATTGAGGTCCTAAAACCAACCAGTTTCTATTTCCTCTTTCAAGCATATGGAGCGAATAAGGATAAAGAAAAGGTTAGTGATTTAATTCACATTTATTTCCCCTTCCTCCCAATATTTCTTTTTCCTTAAGAAAATAAAGCCTTTGTCATTTTAAATATTCAGGTTTGACAACATAGATGGGACAGCTGGTGGCTTGACTGAATTCCTCAGAGATATTGGCCAGAGGAAGAGGAAAATAAACAAAATAACAAGTTATTGTATGGTAAGCTGAAGCTGCTTATTAATTCCATAGGATACAGAATTTGATCAAATGGCAGCTTATAGACTCGTCTGGTTTGGAGAGTATATATTCGGAAGCCCTAGAAAAGTTCCAGGAGTCCCACAGGTAGCTAAGAATTCTCACAAGAATTCTTGTTCCTTGAACCTTTTCTCCTCTACTAGGATAAACATGATGGCCTAAAGATCAGATGCAATGCTGTTGGTTGGTGACCTCTTTATTATAAGAGATGTTTTAAGGAGATTGCAAATGGGGCCCTGATGTGTGTCACTACTTCCTCCCTAAATGTTCAAAGCAGAAACCCAACAGCTAAGTTGGCCTCCTCCTTGCCTCAGGGCAGACTGAGGTCATTGTGTCTCAGGATAGAAAGTTGCCAATGAGAAAGTGAAAACAGACTCAAATGAAAAGATTGCAAGAGTGAAAGAAAATCACAGCAGGGTTCATGCAGTTGACAGTGACCCACAACATGTACAGAGTTCACCTGTGCTTCCCACTGGGCATTTATATGCCACCCAAAGAAAAGTGTCACCTCAGTGAGAATAGCGTGACACAGATTTCCACCTCTTTGCCTTCTACTAAGAGTGTATGGTCAGCAGACTATCTTCTCTGCTGTTAGACTTAGTGCACCTAATAAAGAATACCAATGAGTACGCTGTTAGTGAGTGCTGTTCTTTGAGTGGAAAACTATCAGAAATCTGGAGCAAGTGAATATATTATTAATTCTGTTTTAAAAACGCTCTCTGACTTATCACATTCCTGGAAGTGACAGTGTATAGGGAACATATTAAAGATGGATTGTACATGTATCAGGACTATGAAAGCCCTCAACCAAGAGGCCAAACTGGATGGTAATTCCTACTCATAATGATCCTAAATATCTTTGTTTTTTGTTGTTGTTGAATTTTGTTTAACTTTCTTATTGACACTGAAATCTTCAGGGAGTGTACAGCTTCATCTTTCCTCTGAAGAGAAGCTTGTAGGTTTGAGCAGTTAACCTTGGGATTAAAAGTCCTATGTGTTAGTCTGGATATACTAGAAAAACAAATCCACAGAAACTCATGTATATAAGAATTTTAATAAAACGGTGTGTCAGTCTGAGTAAACTAGAGAAAGACATTTCATATACATGCATATGGATATAAGAAAAAGGTTTATATACAAGAGGAATGGGACATTTAAAAAAAAAAAGGGCTGAGCTCCGGTGGCATAGTGGTTGTGCGCAGGACTGCGGCCCACTGGGATGGAGGTTCAATTCCCACTCACAGGAGCAAAGGCTGAACCTCCTACTCCCACCACCTGAGGGCAGTGATGCCTAAAAATTTTTTTTAATTAAAAAAAATAAATAAATAGGGCTGAGCCCCGGTGGCGTAGTGGTTGTGCGCAGGACTGTGGTCCACTGGGATGGAGGTTCAATTCCAGCAGTGAGGCTGGGCCTCCTACTCCCACCACCGGAGAGCAGTGATGCCCCCAAAAAAAAGAGGAATGGGACATTGAGAAAGCATCCCAGTCCAGCCCAGTCCAAAGTCATAAGTCTGATATTAGCCCATATGCCCGATATCAGTCTATAAAGTCTCCTTCTGACTCACAAAGTCACAGGCCAGTGGGTGCAGAGTCCCAGTGCTAGCAGGGGTCTCCCCATGGCTCCTCGTTTCCAGGATTCACGGTCCATCAACAGCATCCAGTGGTGGTAGAACCCACTCAGCGCTGGCAGGGTTCTCCAGTGATCTGGATCCATAAAGGTAAGGTCATGTGACTTCTCCTCTGACTCCTTCAGCTCTTCAGACACTGCCATCTTATCTTGTCCATAGTTCGTTGTCTCTGAGATTAACTCCCAACAACTGGGGAGATAGCTTCTCATCTCCATGAGGGAAATATCACAAGATTTCCCAGATGTCTCAGGAGAAAGCCACGCCCACATGGAGGCCTCATTGACTACTTAATGGCTATCTCCAGATTAACAGGCTAGACTCCACCCCTACATCTCAATCATGAAATTAACATAAGCACATGACCGCCACAAAAGGTAAGTGAAAATTAAGAAAGTACCACAACCCAGTCCAGTCGAAGAACACAAGTCTGACAATGATCTACAAAGTCCTCCTCAAACTCCCAAAACACACATAAAAACACCAAAGGCAGGAGGAAAGCCTAATCAGTGAGCAGGTAAGCATCTCACACTGACAGGTGTCTACACGTGGTTTCTCAAGCACCCAGGGCTGCATCAGGGTAGGTCTGTGTGTTTCCCATTATGGATGTCTTATAAGAAGTGAGCCTTGCCAGCTGAGGCAAAGAACTAGCTAAGGCAGCCACACACTGGTCTGATCATCAGAGAACAAAGACCAGAGAACAAAAAGGCGAGGGTCAGTGAGTCATTTATCTCCCATCCATCAATTAATCCCACATGTGTTTATCAGTCAGGTTGAATCACTGTCTTGATTACAACAGTTCCAGTGAGTTTTTTACCTTAGTTCTCTTTTCAAAATTAGTTTGGCTATTCCAGATTTTTTTTGGTATTTCTGAATAAATTATAGAATTATAATAAATTATAGAATTATGAATTTTATTAAATGATTTTTCTGCATCTATAGAGATATATTTTTTTATAATTTACTCTGACCTATAAGCAATATTATCTTCAATAACTTTTAACAAAGATAGGAAATATGCTCTTCAATATTATTAAGAATTTATTAGGGGAAGAGTCAAGATAACAAGGACATTTATAGAGGTCTAAATACAGGCACAAACATATATAAATAGGGGGAAACTGATATATGTGCATATATTAATAGGTTTATTATGATGATAGTAGATGGATATTAGGCCTCTACTCAAGTACTCCCTCAATGCAAGAACACTTTGTTTTATTAAGCTGGTATTCCATGATGCTCATCTTGCCCACATGGTCACTGAAGATTAAGTTGGTGCATAAACAAATGTGGTGAAGAAAGCTGATGGTGCCCAGCTATCAAGAGATAGAGCATCAAGTGTTAAAGACTTGAAGATAAACAAGCAGCTATCTAGCTCAGAAGCAACAAAGCCCACATGGAGGAAACACCCCAGTCTGTGTGAAAACGAGGTGTCAAAGGAATCAGGTATGAAGCATCAAAGAACTAAAAATTACATTAGCATAAATTAGGGAGAGTACAGCTTGGAAACCCAAAGCCTATCTGTAGGTAATGGACTTTCCCTTACAAAGAGGTCACAGGGAGGAGACAAACCAGTTAGGGTACAGTGAAAACAGTTGTATGAGCCCCCAATAAGAATGATTTTTTTAAAAGCTTCCAGAAATTAGAACAGAGTCAACAGAAAACTCCAGTGATAGCAAAAGAAAGGAAATAATAAAAATCAGGGCAGAATTATATCAGTGGGAAGACAAAAGAATGATGCAAAAAATTAATGCAGCAAAAAAGCAGTTTCATGAAAGGATCAACAGAAGTGATAGACTGCTAGTGAACCTAACCATGGAAAGGAAGGAGCAAGCACCAATAGCCAGGAGGAGAGGTTAAACGAATGTAATTCCAACAGAAACCAACGATATTAAAAGGATAATCACAAAGTACTATGAATAACTGCATTCTAATAAATTCAAAGATATGGAAAATATGGATAAATACTTGAAAAATAATCCCTCCCTAGACTATCCCAGAGAAAGGTCCAAAACCTCAACAAACCTAGAGTAAAAGCAGAAATGGGTATGGTTCTCAAGAAACTATCAACCAAAAAAGTCCTCAGACCAGTTGACTTTACAGAGGAATTCTACCAAGCTTTCAGGGAAGAGCTGACACTGATCCTCCACAAATTATTCCAGAACATAGAAAAGGATGGTAAACTCCAAGACTCATTCTACAAAGCCACTATATCTTTGATACCCACACAGGGCAAGCAGCCCACAGGTATAGAGAACTATAGACCTATATCTCTAATGAACACAGATGCAAAACTCCTTAACAAAATATTAGCTAATAGAATACAAAAGTATATAAAACATTTTACCCACCATGATCAGATGGGATTCATCCCAGGGATGTAGGGATGGTTTTGCATCCAAAAATCCACCAATATTACATACCACACTGATAAGAAAAAAGTGTAAGAAGCACATGATAATATAGACACACACATGAAAAGCGTTTGCCAACATCCAACAGCCATTCCTAATTAAAACAGGTTCCCTTCACAATAGCCAGGAACAGATTGAAACACCTAGGAATATATTTAACTAAAAAAACCTAAAGACCTATACACGGAAAACCACAAGACCCTACTACAGGAAACCAAAAGCAACCTCCACAACTAAAAGAACATCCCATGCTCATGGCTTGGAAGACTCAACATAGTAAAGAAGTCAATATTACCCATAGCACTTTATAAGTTTAATGCTATTCTGATTCAACGATCAACAGCCTTCCTCAAAAAATTGGAAAAACTGACCACCAATTTCATATGTAGAGGGAAGATGCCCAGAATTAGGAGAGAACTCCTCAAGAAGAAGAGAAAGTCAGAGGATTCGCTGTGTCTGATTTTAACACCTATTAAACAGCCATAGTGGTCATCACAGCATATTACTGGCATAATTACAGATACTCAGGCCAATGGGAAAAAAAATAGGAAACCCAGAAATAAAACTATCAGCTCAGGCGACTGAGCTTCAATAAGTACTCCAAAAGCATCAAGTGGAAGACAGATGCCCTCTTTTAACAAATGTTGTTTAAATCATTTGCCCAGGGAATACAGAGGCTCATCACAATAAGCAAGGGTACACATACAGGTGAACTGGAAATTGACAAGTGGAATTTATTAAGAATAACACACCTATGTGCATGTCGAAAAACTTCACCAAGAGGATAACAAGGCAACCTGCAGACTGGGAGAGGATTTCTAGTAATGGCACAGCAGACAAAAGGCTTATTACTAAAATATATAATACCCTCCTGACTTTCAAAAAGAGGAAAACAGATAAAACTTCCACGAGGAAGTTGAAAAAAGAACTGAAAAGAAATTTCACTGGGAAGGAGACACATATTGCCAATAAACACGTGAGAAAGTGTGCCAGATCAAAAGCTATAAGAGAAATGCAAATTAAAACAACCGTGATATACAATCTAACATCCTTGATGTTAGCCCAAGTCAGAAAATCAGAGAGCAACAAATGTTGGAGGGGAGGTGGTGAAATAGGAACTCTCTTTCACTGCTAGTGATCATGTAGCTATGAACTGTCACTGTGGAAAACCATCTGGCGATATTTAAAGAAAATGGAAATCTATCTACCTTAAGACCTAGCAATCCCTCTACTGGGCATATACCCAGAGGAGGTAAGGGAAAAAAATGTGCTCCACTGTTTATCGCAACACAATTGCAATTCCCAGTTGCAAAGAATTGGAAACAAGCTAAATTTCCATCAATAGATGAGTGGATTAGTAAACTGGCACAACCACACAATGGCATACTATGCAACATGAAAGAGCATGGATGATCACATGAAACACATCGTTTCATGGGAAGAGCTGAAGGAAATTATGCTAACTGAAGGCAATCAATCACAAAAGAAGTATAACAAGTTCCTTGAGGTAAGTATAATCAGCATAGTATGTATAGAAGAAATGATACTTATCTTACAATTTAAGGATGGAGGCTGAGGCAGCCTTGACGATTTCAGACCAAACTCAAGGAGGTACATGTGAATCCAACATACATAAGGAGAAAGGGGGAAAGGAGGAGAGAGGACAGGGGTCAGGGAGAAACCGAGATGATGGAATGGGGAGAGCCAAGCACTAACTCCTCCAGGAGGAGAGGATTAGTTATATCTCCAGAGAATTGGGAGTGTGTATACAGACTGTATCATGGTGCACCAAACCAAGAGGAGAAAATAACTATGTGGAGGTTTGACTGAAAAGATTGGACTACAGGGCCGGCCCCAACCAGAATCAATCTGGCCCCTGCCCTAGAAGGAAGCATAGCAGAGAACAGCACCAACTCTTCATGTGGAGGAAAGGAGCCAACTTGCCATGCCCCCACAGAAGTAAACCAAAAAGGAAAAAGAGATAGAGACAGTTGACCTAGACTCCATATTGGAAAGCCAAACCTGGAAGCTGAGGTCCCTGCATGGAGCACACAGGACTGTAGAACCACCACCAACACATTGTCCTCTATCTGGAGTGTACTGTCACAGAGGACAATAATGGGGACACATGGTGGGGGGATAGTGTAGCCTGAATCCCCCGCAACAGGACAAACGAAGAAGGGAGCATAACAGATCAGTCATCGGAACAAAGCCAATCCACAAAGACCCTAAAAAGCCCCAAGAATAGACGTTGGAGTAAGAGGGGCAGGCCCCAAACTCACCCAGGACCAGGGGGAAGAGATTTATAAAAGCCAATGAACTTACCTGAAACTATGCTTTTTTTTTTTTCTTTTCTTCTCTTTTCCTCACTTTTTTTTTCTTTTCTTTTTTCAATCTTCTGTTTTCTTATTGTTTGGCCTAGGGCATTGTTAGCTTTCCTACTTAAATAAAACAGACATGGGAAGCAAATTGGGGAGAACGCCCGGGGGGGGGGGTCTTATGGAGAGAAGGTGCGGGGGCGGGGGGAAGGTGTGAAGAACAAACAATGCCATAGAAAGGGCGACAATGAGGGAATTAAAATCAGCAACAAGAAGGTTGTAGAGGTCCTGTAGGTATTAGAGCAATACCACTCTAACTGAGTAGTAGTGCTAGGAGGTAGAAGTAGGGGGCACATGATAGTGTGGCAGGAGGGAGCAAAAGGAAATAGAGGAAGGCTCTAGGAAGCAAAGGTATAGATAGAAGCATTAACAGAGGTGTGTAGTTATGTAAATACAATAATCCATAAGTATAGAGTATTGGCCTATGTACATCAACTTATAAGGCAATACACTTAGTCTGAGAATGGGCACTGGGCCTCAGCTCATACCCTCCATCAATTGAAGAACACTTTATGCTAACAAACTGGCCTTTTGTGATGCTCATGCCTGGCCCCCATCCCCAACATGATCGCTGAAAACAAAACTGGTGTTTAAGTAAATGGGGTGAAGAAAGTAGATGGTGCCCAGCAATTAAAATATATAGCATCTGGGGTCTTACAGGCTTGAAGTTAAACAAGCAGCCATCCAAAAGTGAAGAAACAAGAACAGAGAGAATAAGCACAACAGCTGGTGAGATCATGAGATGTCATCAGGACCGGGTAACAGGCAGCAGAAGATTCATAGCAAACAACAAATAAACAAACAAACATGCATTGTTGAGAATGAGGTGGGTCAGAGCAAAGATTCAAAGCCCATCTGTAGACAATGGAACACCCCTCCCCCGCCCACACACACACACACACATCCCCACAGGGGAATTGTAGGGAAAGGATAAGTTAGTCAGAGTGCAGTAGAGCACTGATGGATCATGCAGTATACCTCTGGTTCCTTAAAGTATCTTCACCTCCTACAATCATGACCCTAGTGCTGCTTCCCACTCTGGACAGGACCAAAACACATACATAGGTATAGACAAGAGATCAAACTTAGGACACACGGAACCCAGGAATAGGAATAGTGATAACAGACGGGTAGCGAGAAGTGGGGAGAGGAGGAGAGAAAGGTGGAACTGATCACAATGAAGGGCACATAACCATGCACACCCCTCCAGAGGGAAGAAGAGAAAAGCAAGAGGGGAAGGGAACAGTTGGTACGAGATATGAAAATATTAGCAATTTATAATCTATTAAGGGGCCACGAGGGGGAGTGGGAAGAAAAGAGTAGCTAATCCCAAGAGTTAAATAGAAAGTGAATGTTTAGAAAAGAACAATAACAATATTTTTACAAATATGTCTTATACAATTAATGTGCAGATTGTAACAAAAGTTGGAAGAGCCCCCCCTTAAAATTTTATTTTAAAAATAGAATCTATTAATTGCTCCATCAAAGTTTCTCATTTGAAATAGTTTTGGGGATTATTTCTCTTGGAAATAAACTTAAGAGGAAAAAGCAAAGAAGAATAGAAGAAGAAAGTGAAATCAAAGGGAAATCATTTAAGTGGTGAACATATTTAAATGTTTAGAAATTGACATTTTTGAGTTTACTTGGACAGTAGTATAAGTAAATACTTAATATGATTATTATGAAGATGAAAATGAATATTATCATTAATATGAATATTCTGGTCACGAAAAATTTAATCTTTCTCTTCGTTATGTCATCCATCATCCTTTGCTTCATATGGATCTCAAATCCTATTTTCAAATATTTATATACATTTGTAAGTTTCCGAATATTTTCCACAAGTTGATTATATTTTTAATACCATTGAAAATGGTGGAGTTTAAGAATAATGTCCTGTTTAGTTTTGTACAAATAATGACATTAGTTTTAGGGAAGAGAAAGCTCTATACTCTACTAACAAAATTAAGTTTGAACACCCACAAACGTGTCTATGTACACACACACACACACACACACACACACCCCAAGAAAACACTAATGATTACAAAGAATATTTGAAATATTGTTTTCTCTCCTGCACTATTTAAAGATAAACTACTCCTAATTTTTAAATTATAATGACAATTTTGTCCTAACCATATTTCAGGAGCAACTTAAAAATAGATTCTGTACATAAAATTCAGGAGTTCTGTTCTATCCCCAAGGAGCTAATGATCTAAAGTTAAGAGAACACACATAAACAAATATCACAGGCATTGATCCAAACCCAGTAAAAGCTGTCCCTATTAGTTTCCTTTCTGCTCTTGCCCTGGCTGAGTACGCATGGAACTATGTAAATGTTTAAGTTGGCAATTTGGGACATTGGCTCATCCCAGTTCCACCTCTTTTAGTCCTGTGAATGTTTCACCTTGGGTGGTCTTTCCATCTGGATATTGTCTCAGGCAGTCTGGACACCGTGTCCCCCAGCATGCGAACTCTCCACAGAGAGCTCTGACAAAACCCAAACCCTCCAGCTGGGAATTTAGTTCATTCAGAATGAAACAGACTCACTGGAGTCCTGTGAATTTCAGCTTCATACTGGTTAAAAAAAAAAAAGTAAATCCAGTGTTCCCTAAAGCAACATTATCTACCATTGCTTATTAACTATTAAATACTTGATAGTAGAAATGTTGACAAAATGTGCAAATGATTCTGCAGGTGTTGTTTGTCCTACCATGAAAGAAACAATGGGGGAAAACTGGGCCAATAGAATGTAGCCCATACACAATAGTTGCTTATTGCTCTTGCTGTTTTTGTCTGTTTGCTTTTCAAGGGCCATTAGCGACTCCTCCCAGTTCTAAATTGACACTATGGAATGATTCACATTAAACTCCAAATATGAACCAAGCTAGTTCATCTCAAGTACATTCTGACTCATGGTGGTTCTATGTGCATCAGAGGGATATTGTGCTCCCAAGAGTTTTCAGGACTTGGTTTTTAACAGATCTTCAGGTCTTTCCTTTTACAGCATCACTGGGTGGACTGAAACCTCCAATGTCTTGGTTAGCAGCTGAACATATTAATATCACCCAGTGATCCCACTTGCTGATAAAGATCCAAAACTGCAGTCTTTTGTATGAATCATGAGTTCATGTAAAGAAAAGCCAAATTCTCAGGACTGGAGGTAAGCTTATAGTAAGCAGAGAAAAAACAGAAGTTGTCAAGAATTCAGTACTGCTTGGATCCATAATCAGTGCTCATGGAAGCAGCAGTGAAGAGATCAAACTATACATTGGGTTGAGTATATCTCCTGCAAAAGACCTTCTCAAAGTGTTGACAAACAAGGATGTTACCTTGAGGACTACGGTGTGTCTAGCCCAAGCCAGAGTATTTTCAATTGCTTCATGTGCATGTGAAAGTTGGACACTGAATTTAAAAAAACAGATGCATTAGAATTATTATGTGGTGAAGAATTTCGAAAGTACCAAGCACTTCTAAAGGAACCAAGAAATCTGTCCTGGATGAACTACATCTAGAAAGTCCCTTGGGGACCAGGATGAGGAGACTGCTTCTCACATAATTTAGGCAACTTATCTGGAAAGACCATTCCCCGGAGGAGGAAATCATGCTTGGTGAAGTATCGGGTTAGATAAACAGGGAATGATCTTCAGCAAGATGGATTGACACAGCGGGCACATCAAAGACCTGTAGAATAAGAGCAATTGTGAGGGGAGCACAGGACTTGGAAGTATTTCATTCTGTTGCACGTAGAGACGCTATGAGTTGGAACTGACATGACACTATCTAAAAATAGCTATAGTGCGAGCACTTCTCTTCATGCTCAAGTCTTCTTGAATTGGCTTGAATTACACATCTGACTGAGCTTATGGTTGTGATATCTTTATTAACTTATTCCATTAATAAACTATCACTATGTTTTCAAAGACAGAACTCTAGAGGAACCGTTCTAATCTGTGAGTAGGGGTTTCCCGATTCATAAAAGTAACAACATTACAGTTGTTAAGTAGCAACGAAAATAATCTTATGGTTGGGGGATCACCACAGCATGAGGAATTATATTAAAGGGTCGGGGCATTAGGAAGGTTGAGAACCACTGCTTTTGAGCAAATCACAAGGCTGTATCCAAAGGCCTGGGTATGGAACCTTAGAAGGATGTAAATGACTGAAGTTAAAGAAAGGTGACAAGTAGAAAGGTGTGACCCAAAAGGAAGAATATGGGATGTGTGTTCAGGATACTATGTAAGGAATTGCATCTATTTGGAGATACAAGCAGAAACTGAGATCCATTCTCATTAAAACCTTAGTGATTTTGGATCTCAGGTAGTATTGCTTTGGTGTCTGGGTACTTCACACTGAAGTAGGAAACAGTATCTGTTTGTGTGCTTTGAATTGCCAATAAATATGCCATAGCTTTGGCACTTCTAGGCTTCAGAGAATCCTTGTCAGCAATGGCAATGAGAGTTATCATTGATAATGGCTTAGAGCTATTAAATGTACACAAAGCATCCAAGTCTACTTAGGTGGCACAAAGCATTAAGTGATTCAGTAGTAGTCCAAAGGTTGGCAGTTCAAACCCATCCAAAAATTCCTCAGAACACAGTCCTAGCCATCTGCTTCTGGATATCCACCCTTGAAAACCCTTCTGCACATGTGAGATCATAATATTCAAGAATCATTGTAAGATCTTCCAGATATTCCTTTACCATACTTATTCAGCCTGTTATTTTTTTAAATCATTTATTGGTGGCTCATACATCACTTTTCACAATACACAAATACATATACTGTGCCAAGCACCTTCACATGCCTGCTGCTTATCATCCTCCAAATATCTGCTCTTCCACTTGAGTCTTTGACATCAGCGTCTCATTCTTTTCCCTCCGTCCCTGCTCCTCACCCCCCCACCAATCCTCAATATTTCATAAATTATTATTGTTTGTCATGTCTTAAACTGCGTGACATTTCCCCTTGCCCACTCCTCTGCTGTCTGTCGTCCGGATAGGAGGTTATGTGTAGATCTCTCTACTCAGCTCCCTCTCCCTACCCTACCTTCTCTCCACCCACCCAATAATGCCAATCTCAGAATTTTCACAAGGTATTGGAACTCTGGTAGATTGAATCTCAAAATTACAACTTAGACAAGAGTTGTCCAAGAAGGTCACCAAATTCTCAGGAAAGAAATTAAATCATCTTAGATTAAGAATGATTTTTTGGTGTGTGCAAAGTCACTCACTGAAATTTCAGTATTTGTTTGCTCTTTGTAACATGGTATTGTTGTTGTTGGCTGCCCATGAGGGAGTTATGACTACCAGCAACCTTGTGGGAATTCCCAGTTCTGTACCACCCTCACAATAATTCTTATTCTTGAGGTCATTGATGCAGACACTGTGTCAAACCATCTTGTTGAAGATCTCTCTCTTTTACACTTACCCACTACTTTACCAAGCATGAGATCCTCCTCCAGGGACAGACCTCTGTAGATAACATGTTCAAATTATGAAAGAAGTCTTATTCTCCTTGTCCCAAAGGAGCTTTCTGGGAGTACTTTACCCAAGAACAATTTCTTGGCTATTTTGATAGTGCTTGATACTTTCACTATTCTTCACTGGCATCGTAATTCAAATGTATTCAAATTCAATTTTCTTCCATCTTCCTCATTCAATGTCCAACTTTCACATGCATATGAGGCAATTGAAAACGCCACAGCTTGAGTCAGGTACGTGTTAATCCTCAGAGTAAACACTATTAAGGGCTTTTGTACAGCAGGTTTACCCATTGTTATATATGGTTTGACCTCTTGACTGTTGATTCCATAAAAACTGATTTTGGGTCCAAAGCAAAGCAAACTCCTGGGCAACTTTATTCTTTTCCCCATTCATCATAATATTGCCTATGATCCAGTTGTGATGAACTTTGCCCCTTTTACAGGTAGTTTTAATCCATACTAAAGACTATTTCATCTTTGATCTTCATAGCAAGTGATTCAATTCTCCTCACTTTCAGCAAGCAAAGTTAAATCATATGCACATATTAAGTTGTTAATAAGTCTTCCTCTCATCTTGATACTGTATTCTTCTCATAAAACCCAAATTATCTGGTTATTCATTTAGCAGCAGAGCAATCAGAGCAAATGAACCTATCTACATATGAAGACAATATCAACAGAAAGGGGACAAGATGAAAATGTGACACAGCAGGCCAGAAAAAAAATGCTCATGAGGTACCTCTGGAAATTAGGAGAATTCCTTTTAGAGACTTTCTAACTAATGACAAAAGACATCGGTGTACAGTGGTAGAATTATTTCCTTTCAAGTAAGAGATGCAGAATTGATTCCCAGTAAATGTACTTCATGAGCGGTTTCTATCTACCGGCCAATGGAGGATTGTATGTTATTATGATGTTACACAGATTTCCCTGTAACATAAAAATTAGAATTTACTTATAAGAATAACCTAGTAACTAACATCCTTAAAGTAGCCATTAAATTCCTACTGATCACAATGACCTGGTTTGCAACTGATCATAAAGGATGAGGCAGGCCTGGGAAGCATTTCCTTTCCATTGTACACATGTGAGAGTTAAGATTTACATCAACTCAACAAGGACAAGATTCTGAATATCTTGACTAGTATGACCCTATGTGAGTTGTGGATTTAACTATCAGATACTAAGCAGGAAAAAATCAAGAGCCTTAATGGAACATCATTTCCTATATCCAGTAGATTCTGACACTTCAAAGTATTTTGTCATTATGATACGTAGACCCACACAGAACAGCAAATAAAAATATGCCTCCAGTTTACTTAATAAACTTAAACACAATCTCAACTAACTACTTCCTATAGAGCATTGCTCACACTCACAATTTCCCTGGAGCCCTTCTCATCCTTGAGCATGGATGATAAGCACTATCCTGACCTTGGGAATAAAATGTATTCACTTTCTTCCTGGCTTAAGATTATATATATATGCTCCTAAATTTAAAAATTGTGTGAGCTTTCCTCATCATTTAAAAAGGATTACCGAGCAAACTGTATTATTTTCTGCCTCATTATTTTTGTTGAGCTTTGCTGTCAGAGTCATACACACTGTAGGTAGTTTTATTAGTATTCATTTGTTAGAGTACATAACTTTTGATTTAAAAATGTTTAGCTTTCGGCTGAGCCCTGGGGATGTAGTGTTTGACTGCGGCCCACTGGCTTGGCTGGTTCAAATCCAGCAGCAGCTCTCCAGGAGCAAGGCTGGGCCTCCCACACCAACCAGAGGGCAGTGATACTAAAAAGAAAACAAAACAAAAAACGTTTAGCTTTCAGCTTATTTAAAGATACCACAGGTTTTTGATAAAAAAAATATAAGATTTGCTGAGCTCTGGTGGCGCAGTGGTTGTGTGGGGGACTGTGGCCCACAAGATTGATGCTTCAAATCCAGTAGCAGCTCTCCAGGAGCAAGGCTGGGCTTCCTACTCCCATCAGAGCAGTGATGGGGGAAAATTATGACTAGAATTAAAAATATGTGATACAGAAACAAAAACAGACAATTGCAAAACAATAGCTAAGGAAATAATTGGTGCCATTGAAGTATGGTGTTGGTAAACAATATTGATGATACCAGGAAGAGCAAATAAATCTGTCTTGGAAGAACTATCACTGGAGTGCTCCTTAGAAGGAATGATGCCAAGACTGTCATCTCATGGGAATCTTATCAGGAGAAACCCATCCGTGGAGATGGATACAATACAATACTTGGTAAAGTAGAGGGTCAGCAAAAAAGGAGGGGGATCCTTAAGGGTTTGGGTTGGTGCTGTGGCAGAAACCATGGGCTCAAACACAGAAATGATTCTTTATAGGCTCATTACGGGGAAGAGAATATTTCCAAGTTGTCAAGGAAGAGATACATTTTTAAAAACATTTATAAAATTTTGAATCTTAGAAACCATGTAGTCAAATATTTTGTTTAACAGATGAGGAAACAGATCCAAAGAAGGCATTGATTGGTGATCCCAACAATTACAGATAGAGTCAGGGAGAGCTCCATGCCACCACCATAGAGCTATTTTCATATCGCCAAGGATCTTACCAGTCACCTGTGAGACCTGAAATTCATAAAGCGACAAGCACCATAGGGAAACTCCCTAACAGCCTACAGAAGCAGATTAATCCACACTCAAAAAGTCCACACTCATTGGTATAATATTTTAAGAAAATTAAAATAATGTTTTGAGGTATACAATTTATATAAATTATAGGAAGTTGAAATTATGTGAGGAATTCTTTTTGGGGGGGTTACATAAAAATGTATTTTAAAATTATAGGGTGTTGTTATATTATTTTTCATAGATTTTTAACTTTGCTTTTCATCATCATTTCTCTAAGTCTTTTGCTATTTAAGAAGTTGAATAAAAACAAAACGGTTTGCTCAATATATGAAAGATTGGTCGTGAACTGCAAACCAGAACTAAGCCTTCTTTTGTATCACAGCCAGAGCATGTGGAGGAAGAGAAGTCACTCTGGCAAAATATGCCGGGTGGCATTTATTTTAAAACATAATGGAGGAAAGGGATGATTTTAGTACTCTGCACTGTTTTTTAAAAAGATAATGTTCAGATTGTTTGAGATTTCAACAGTGGTAGAAAGAGAAAATTAAAGCTTTCTGTCATTTATACAAAAGTTCTAATACAAGAAAGTGCATCTATCAATACAAATGTCATAACGCGGGACAAAGAAGACGTGTGTCAGATTATTTTCACATTCTCTCCCGCAGGTTATGTGGTTTGAAACGCTGACTTGGCGATGAGGCCCACCTCGCCTTTTCAACGCGATGTAGACAGGAATGCCACATGACTGTAAGCTGGAAGTGAAGGAGACAAAGGGAAAGCGCAAGCAGAATTCAATCGATTTTTTTTTAATTTTATCGGGGGCTCTTACAGCTACTGCGACATTCAGTACATCATTTGTATCAAGCACATCTGCACACATGTTGCCACATACATTTCCAAATATTTTCCACTTGAGCCCTTGGTACAAGCTGTTCTTAAAAAAAAAAAAAAAAAAAAAAAACCTTCCCTTTCCCCTCCCCCCCTTTTTTTAATGAATCATTTTATTGGGGGCCCCTACAACTCCCATCACAATCCCTAACAACATCAGTTGTATGCAGGCCACTTTTACACACCCATTGCCATCATCACTCTCAAAACATTCTCCCTCCCTCCAGGCCCCCAGTATCAGCTCC
>PVJH01033700.1:0-21311 GCA_004026705.1 Nesogale talazaci | reverse complement strand
TTTAATTTACCCCCCAATGACACAACCGCCCCTTGGGCCCATTCGGCTGTGGAGGTTGGTCCCCCAGCTGCGCTGCTAACTGCGAGGTCAGTGGTTCCAGCGGGTCCTCGAGAAAGAGGAGCCGTGACCTGCCCTGAAGATCTGGAGCCTCACTTCTGCCAGAGGGAAGCCAGACTCAAGCTCTGTGACTCACACCACACCAGGAAGCAACGGAAACCCCTGTGGAAGTCAATTAGAGTTTCCTAAGAACATAATGGATGGAGAGGAACGCTTCTGATGGCTGTGAAGGCCTGGATGTCATTTGTGTCAAATCGGCATCTTCTGATGGCCGTGAATGTATTGTAAAAAAAGGACACAGAGGGCTGAGCCCCGGTGGCGTAGTGGTTGTGCGCGGGACTGCGGCCCACTGGGACGGAGGTTCAATTCCAGCAGTGGGGCTGGGCCTCCTACTCCCACCACCGGAGAGCAGTGATGCCCCTCTCGCCCCCCCAAAAAAAAGACATGGACTAACGCCAGGAACAAGGAAAGCCATGTGGAGTTCCCCGGTCACATTGTTGAGAATGAATCAAAGAGGTCCCTTTTGGAAAGATCACCTCACATGTGCTGTAACAGTATGCATGTATTTTACCTGCCAGGTTCCCTGCACTCATAGCTCCCCTGAGAGTCCCAAATTCCCAATTGCACCTGAATTTGCACTGGAACTGCTGATGACTGTGAACTTCTTACATTGTTCAATAAAGTAATTGATAAGAAACTGTTAACCTTTTTCAGGATTTAGTATCCATCGTTCAGTTTGTAATTTTTTTTATATCTATAGCATGATGCCTGTATGCAATTGGACTCTACAATTCATTGCCACCCAGAATATCTTCTGTTATTTTTGCATAGCAACCAGAGTTGAAATTTGCTACATCCAGTAATTAAGGACATTTTCACAAACTGAAAAATAAACCAATTTGTAGATGGTTGTGTTAGTCCGGGTAAACTAGAGAAACAAAATCATAGACACGCATATGGATATAAGGAAAACGTTTATATACAAGAGGAATGAAACATTGAGAAAGCATCCCAGCCCTGTCCAGTTCAAAGTCATAAGTTCTATAATGTCTCCTTCCAACTCTCAAAGTCACAGGCCAGTGGGTGCAGAGTCCCGGTGCTGGCAGGGGTCTCCCCAGGGCTCCTCGCTTCCAGGGCTTAGGGTCCATCATCAGCATCCAGTGGTGGTAGAGGCAACTCATCGCTGGCAGGGGTCTCCCGGTGGCTTCTCCAGCTTCAGAGGTCTGGTTCCATCAGGGGAAGGCTGTGTGGCTTCTCCGGCTCCTTCAGCTCCTTGGACGCTGCCATCTTGTCTTGTTCATGGTTCGTTGTCTCTGAGACCAAGTCCCAACAACTGGGGAGATAACTTCTCATCTCCATGAGGGAAATATCGTGAGATTTCCCAGAAGTCTCAGGAGAAACCGATGCCCACATAAAGGCCTCATTGGCTGCTCAATGGCTATCTCCAGATTAACAGGCTAGACTCCACCCCTACATCTCAATCATGAAATTAACATAAGCACATGACCGCTACAGTGGTCTTGCCAAACCCTTTGGGTCTGATTTTCAAAATTTCGAGCCATGATAATAAAGCAAGTGTCGAAATTTAGGCATAAGGGGAAAAGATGAGAAGCCGATGTCAAGGCTCAAGTAGAAGAGTGGAGGTTCGGAGAATGATGACAGCAGCAAGCACGTGAAGAAGCATGGCACAATATATGTATGTATTGTGAAAAATGATGTATGTGCCCCACAAAAGTGATTTTTTTTGGGGGGGAGGCATCACTGCCCTCAGGTGGTGGGAGTAGGAGGCCCAGCCTTTGCTCCATGGAGCTGGAATCGAACCTCCATCCCGGTGGGCCGCGGTCCCGCGCACAACCACTACGCCACCAGGGCTCAGCCTGAAAATGATTTTTTTTTAATTGCAAAAAAAAAAAGAAAGAAAGAAATTTAAGCATAAACGATCAAGTCCTACAAGTAAAAATAACGGGACTATGTCTTTTTATGTTTTGGGTGTTCAAAAAACAAATGGTCTTAGTAGTTGTTAATCTTACCAGAAGTTATGCAAATTATTGCATTGTAGACATGTTTATAACTTAGCAGAACATTGATTTGTTTGTTTGTTTTTGGGGAGGCATCACTGCCCTCTGGTGGTCGTGGGAGCTACCCAGGCTTGCTGCTGCTGGATTTGAACTGCCAAGTCCGTGGGCCGCAGTCCCGCACTCAACCACTGCGCCACCGGGGCTCAGTCTGAACATTGATTTTTATAACTCCTAGACACATAAGGTTTGGGGGGAATAAAAAAAAAAGACATAAAGTTAGAATTTTTGTGTGTCTTGATAAACTGAAGTCTTGTTTAAATGTATTTTGCGTTTGTGTATAGTGCTACAATTTAAGAACTTTATTTAAACGCCATCTGAGAAGGTTACTATGTACAGATTTTTGGAAAAGTAGCTTTTTAAGATGTGTAGCCAGATGGCCAACTGCATTACTTTGGTTTCCTGTGAATTGTGCATTTGGACCAATTCAGAGTACTATACTTTCATTGACTCTAAAAATTCCTTTGCAATTATTCTTTGTTTGTTTGTTTGTTTGTTTGTTTGTTTGTTTTGGGGGTCATCACTGCCCTCTGGTGGTTGTGGGCGCTATCTAGCCTTGCTCCTGGAGAGCCGCTGCTGGATTTGAACCACCAACCCAGTGGGCCACAGTCTCGCACTCAACCACTACGCCACCGGGGCTCAGCCCCTTTGCAATTATTCTTATAAAATCCCTTGCTGTGGTTTTAACTCTTGCAATTATTTAAGTATTTCTAAAGGCACACATAAACTTGGTATCTAAAAGCTAGAATGTTTTAACCATTCTGGTCTTCTTTCATCTGATTGAAATGTTTAAAAGTATGAAAACATTAAAAATTTGATTTTAAAGGAAAACAAAAAGATTTAGGCTTTCAGGAATGCAGAGGGGCAATTCCACTCTGTCCTATTTTAAAAAACAAAGCCAAATTCACTGCCGTCGAGTCACTTCCAACTCATCCAGACAGTACAGGGCAGGGAAGAGCTGCCCCGGTGAGGCTGAAAGACTGTGACTGGCAACCGGCGTCGAAAGTCCGTCTTTCTCTCACAGAGGGGCTGGCGGTTTTGAACTGGTGACCTTGCAGTTAGCAGCCCAAATGCAAAACCACTGCGCCGCCAGGGCTCCCTAATCTGATCCTTATAACCATCTAGTGGTTGTATAAATACTCTGATTTGATAGTTTGTGACACGAAGCTATGTACAAAGGTAGGAGGTGGGCCTTCGTTTTTCAGTTTGTCCCAGTTCCACAAAGAGCAGGGGCAAGCCTAAGGATTTAGCGCTTTTCCCTTCCCCTTTGTCAATCCCTTACGCATCCTTCCCCTCTCCTGGCCGAAAAGCTTCATTCTATAATACTTCTGATATCCCAGCATCCTCTGGTACATCCTTCTGAGCATCGTCTTCGCCTAGTGCTTTTGTGGAGTCTTTATTTGCCGGAGCCCAGCTCTATATGTTTCCTGGTTTACCCCCTTGTTTTAGGGGAGACCCTCCTTTATAAGTTGTCTCAGGAAGGGGGCTTGGGCAATAAATGGCTCTGAATGTTTGACCTGCTCATTCTTCCATCCGGACCCTTGAATGGTTGCTTGACTAGTGTGGAGCCCTAAATTGGAAATCACGTTGCTTTGGGATTATAAAGGCATTTACGCCGTTGCTTTCTTCTAAGGAACATCATTGCCAAGGTACGTCCAAACGCATTGCTGCAAAACCACAGAGACTCCTATGTAAAGATTCCCATGAGAAGCCGTTGTTTCTTCACATACCCTCCCGGTAGGTCTGTACACTTCTGAAGACAGCCCTTCCGGCACTCCCACCCTGCCATGAGCATGGATTGTGTATCCAAGAAGTAAGGCAAACTCCTCAGCAACTTCAGCCTTCCCTCCATTTATCCCAATGCGACCTGTGGTGAGGATTTTGGTCTGCTGTGCATCCAGTGGTAATCCATCCTGAAGACGACAATCCTTGATCTCTGGAAGCAGCAGTCCAGAGATCCAAAGGTGTGCTACATTAGGTAAATCTACTCTTTAGAGGAGTGAAGACCAGGCTGTTCCTTTGAGGACTACGGTACGCCTGACCCAAGTCATATTTTCGGTTGCCTCACATGCATATGAAAGTTAGCTATTGAATACAGAAGACTGAAGAAGAATCAATGCCGTTGAATTGCGGTGCTGGATAATATTGAAAGTAATAGTGTGTTAGTCCGGGTAGACTAGAGAAGCAAATTCATAAACACGCATATGGATGTATGGGAGAGGTTAATATACAAGAGGAATGGAATATTGGGAAAACATCCTAACCCAGTCCAGTCCAATCCCACAAGTCCGATATTAGCCCATATGACTGATACCAGTTTATAAAGTCTTCTTCCGATTCACATGCAATGACACCAGGACAATCACAGGCCAGTGGGTGCGGACCCTTGTGTATCCAGCCTTGTGTATTGCTGGCAGGGGCCTCTCTGTGGCTTCTCAAGCATCTCAGCGCTGGCAGGAGTCTCCATGTGGCTTTTCCGGCTTCAGAGATCTGGCTCCATCAGCGTAAGCCCATGTGGCTTCTCCTCCGGGATGTCTCACAGGGAGCCCGCCTTGTGTCCTGTCAGTTGAGCGCCTTCCAAGGGACAGTGGTGAATCTCACCTCCAAGGGGGAACTACAGCTGGATTTCCCAGAATTCTCAGGAGAAAGCCAGGCCCCCACAGAGGTCTCAGTGGCCATCTCCAGATTGACAGGCGAGACTCCACCTCTACACTCTTCATCCTCAAATTGACACCAGATGAGGGGACAGCCACAAATATGACCTGCTGCACGGACAAGCCAATCTGTCTCGGGGAATCATGTTCAGAATGGTCCTTAGAGGAAAGGCTGAGAAGACTCCACAGTACCCATTTGGGGCAGGTCGTCAGGAGAGACCTGTCCCTGGAGGAGGACGTGATACTCAGTAAAGTCACGGGGCAGTGAAAGGAGGTCCGCCCTCAAGAAGGTGGAGGGACAGCAGGTCTGCAAGCATGGGCTCACACCCGTGGGAACAATCGGGAGCTGGCGGAGGACCAGGGTGTCCTCCTGTCATGCACAAGGTCATTATGGGTCAGAACTGACATGATGTCATTGCACAGCAATGCTTCGCTGAAGAATTCTACACACTTCAATTTGCACCACATCAAAATGGAAGCTTTCACATTCTTGGGGACCCTTCACCTGTTCTCGGAGTTTGGGGAACCAAGAAAAGTGTGAAAGGGGCAAGAGCAGGACTGTAGGGTAGATGAGGTAAAGTAAAGTTTCCTAATGAAATCTTATAGGACAGCCCTCCAAAAAATGGACAGGTGCACTGTAAAAAAGAGAATTCTCCCCCCACCCCAGGCAATTTCCTGGCCTTTTCTTTACAATTCTTTAAACATGTACATTCATAATAAGCCCTCATGGGCAGTCCTGTGTCTTTCAAGAAAAATCTGTCAAGAGTTCACGCACTCACACTGTCTTCGAGGGGAGCCCAGTTCACAGTGACCCTACCAGACAGGGTAAAGCTGCCGCTGCAGGTTCCCCAGGGGCATCCCTGTAGAGCCACTTGTCATTCACTTTGTCCTGCTGTGGGGGCTTGCGTGTGGCCGTGAGGCTGGAAGCTCTGTCACTGGCATTTCAGATACCAGCAGGGTCGTCCAAGGGGAGCAGATTTTAGCAGCACTTCCAGACTAAGAAGAGACTTCTCGGTTCACAGTTCACTCTACTGGGAATGACCGATTTCAGAGGAATGGTACCATCGTCATGATTTAGAAGTACAGTGATAGGATAATATGTATGTATGTACAAAATAATCCAGTTACTACAACTGTCATTCAAATTTACAGACACCACTAAAGCTAGTGGCGAAGACATGGAAGACGTCTCCCAACTTCTTTAGTCTGAAATTGATCAAACAGGTAATCAAAGTACACGGATGATTATTGACGGTTGGAATGCCAACGTTGGAAACAAAGAGGAAGGGATGGTTGTTGGAGTATATGGGCTTGCTGAGAGAAACAAAACTGGGGATCACATGGTAGAATTTGCAAGACCAACAACTTCTTCAGCAAAATGACCCCTTTTTTTCAACAGCATCAGTGGAAACTATACATGTGGACTTCTTCAGTTGAAGTGCCCAGAAGCCGAATGCACAACATCTCTAGGAAGAGACGAGGGAGAAGTTCAATATCAACAGCTAACACCAGGCCAGAGAATGACTGTGGAGCAGAGCTTCAATCCCTTCTATGTAAGTTCAGATGGGAGACAATGAAAAAAATCCCCAAGAGCCAAAGTAGGACCTTAAATCTGCCCCAGCTAATTTTGAGAGCCTCTTACAAACAGATGTGACTCACTGACCACTTACGACCCGATGAGCTGTGAAATGACATCAAGGACATCAGACAGGGAGAGAGCAAAAGGTCACTAAAAAGACAGGAGAGAGGGCTGAGCCCCGGTGGCGTAAGTGGTTGAGTGTGGGACTGCGGCCCTCGCAGGCTTGGCGGTTCAAATCCAGCAGCAGCTCTCAGGAACAGCGCTGGGTGGCTCTCAGGAGGAAGCCAATGAGCTGAACAGGAAGCTTTCAAAGAGAGGGCAGCTCAAGAAGACAAAGTGTTATAATAAAATGTGCCAAGACCTACAGCTAGAAAACCAAAAGGAAGACCACTCTCAGCATATCTGAAGCTGAAAGAACTGAAGCAAGAAATTCACGTTTGGGAGCTGAGCCCCAGTGGCGCAGTGGTTGTGTGCAGGACTGCGACCCACTGGGTTGGCAGTTCAAATCCAGCAGCAGCTCTCTAGGAGCAAGGCTGGGCTTCCTACTCCCACCAGAGGGCAGTGATGCAAAAAGAATCAAGTTTTGAATTGCATTATTGCAAGAGTCAATGGGCAAAATACCGAACAATACAGGAAGCAGCGAACAAAGATGAAAGGAATATGTAATCACTGTACCAAAAAGAACTGTCCAACATGCAACCATTCAGGAAGTAGTATATGATCAAGAACCAGTGGTACTAAAGGAGGAAAGCCAAGTTGCACTGAGGCATTAATGAAAAACAAGGGTCTACACTTTACATTTGTTCTGTACTGTTGTTTTAAACACATTTCCTGCTTTTCTGTTGGGGTTTTTCTCTGGTTTATTTTGTTATTGCTGTGGAGTGATTTATTTTGTTGTTGTTATTTTGGGGTATGTTTTCCAGTACATGAAACCCAGGATAGGGGAATCTATAGTGATAGTGACTGGATGAATGATTTATTGGGGTGCAGGGGAGGGTGGAAGGAAATGGGGAGCTGGAAGCAGTGGGTGCAGGAAAGGACGAAATGTTCTGAAATTGATGGTGGTGATGATTGTACAACTCTTTATGATACGACCTAACTAGGGAAGTGCATGATATGTGAATGATATGTCAATAAAACTATTGTAATAAAAAAGAAAATAAGGCTCTAGGAATCAATGGAATACCAATGTTTCAACAAACTAGCAGCACTCACTCAACTATGCCAGGAAATTGGAAGACAGTTACCTGGCCAACCAACAGGAAAAGTTCATATCTGTACCCGTTCCAAAGAAAGGTGATCCCACAGAATGAGGGACTTATAAAGTGATAGCTTTGATATCATGTGTGTGTTGGTCCAGGTTAACTAGAGAAACACATCCAGAGACACTCATATGTGTGGAATAGAGAACTTTAAATTGAAGAGTAATTGTATATTAAGAAAACATCCCGGGCTGAGCCCTGGTGGCATAAGTGGTTGAGTGCGGGACTGTAGCCTGCGGGCTTGACAGTTAAAATCCAGCAGCGGCTCTCAGGAGCGGCACTGGGTAGTGCCCACAACCACCAGAGGCAGTGATGCCCCCCCCCCCAAAAAAAAATCGCAACCCTGGCCAGACCAAGTCCATAAGTCCAATATTAGCCCATACGTCTGATACTAATCTATAAATCCTCTTCAGACTCATGAAATACATGCAATGACAGCAGGACAATTAAAGGCCAGTGGGTGCAGAATCTTGTGTATCCAGTGGTGGTAGAAGCATCTTGGGCTGACAGGGGTCTCCCCCGTGGCTCCTCCAGGGCTCAGGGTCTATCAGCATGCTGCCATGTGTCTTGAGAGCTACAAAATCTCCCATAGACTGAGAGACAGTGTCTCCTACCCCCAAGAAGGAATTACCACATTGCCCAGAATTCTCAGGAGAAAGTCATGCCACACACAGGTCTCATTGGCTAGCTCCAGATTGACAGGCGAGCCTCCACCCCGACACTCTTCATCCTCAAACTGACACCAGATGAGGTGACTGGCACAGAAGGCTTATTAACATTCCCTGTGATAAGCAGATGACACAACCTTGCTTTCTGACGGTGAGAAAGCCTTGAAGCACTTGCTGATGAAGCCCAAGGATTGCAGCTTTCAGTATGGAAGTCGAGAAGACAAAAATCCTCACGGGTGGACCACTCGGCAACATCATGACACATGGAGAAAAGACGGACACTGTCAAGGATTTTTGTGTCAGTCTGGGTAGACTAGAGGAACAAATTTCACGGACATGCATATAGATATAAGGAAAAGGTTTATACACAAGAGGAGCAGGACATTGACCCCAGTCCAGTTCAAAGCCATGAGTCCGATATTAACCCATATGCCCGAAATCAGTCTATAAAGTCTTCTTCCGACTCACGAAGTCACAGGTCAGTGGGTGCAGAGTCCCAGAGCTGGCAGGGATCTCCACATGGCTCCTCACTTCCAGGGCTCAGGGTCCATCAACAGCAGAAGCAACTCATCGCTGGCAGTGGTCTCCATGTGGCCGCCCCAGCTTCAGAGGTCTGACTCCATCATGGCAAAGTCGTGGGTCTCTCCGCCGCCTCCTCCAGCTTCTCAGATGCTGCCATCTTGTCTTGTCTGTGATTCATCGTCTCTGAGAACTAACTCTCAACAACTGGGGAAGATAGCTTTTCATCTTCATGAGGGAAATATCACGAGATTCCCCAGAAGTCTCAGGAGAAAGCCATGCCCACACGGAGGCCTCATTGGCTACTCAATGGCTATCTCCAGATTAACAGGCGAGGCTCCACCTCTACATTTCAATCATAAAATTAACGTAAGCACATGACTGCCACAGATTTCATCTCGCTTGGCTCCACAACCAGTGCTCGCGAAAGCAGCAGTCAGGAGATGTAATCTGTGCATGGCTGCACAGGCTTCTGCAAAGTGCTGAAGGGCAAGGAGGATACTCTGAGGATGAAGGGGCGCCTGACCCAAGCTTTGGTCTTTCCCACGACCTCCTGTGTGAGTGAACGTCGGACACTGAACGAAGGGGACTGGAGAACAACCAGCACACTTGATTGATGGCATTGGCAAAGAGTACCGAGGGTCCACGGACTGCCAAGAGAACAAACAACTCTGTCTGGAGAAAACACAGCCAGAAGTCTCACGTACTTGTCATTGGGAAAGACCCGTCTCTTGGTCAGGAAGAAAGGGCAGTGAAAAAGAGCAAGAGTCTCAATGAGAATCTGGGGGGAGGGAGGGGTGGCGCAGAGGATGAGGCTGAGGTTGCCTCTGAGTTGGAACTGACTGGACAGCACCTGACCATGACCTCCACACGGGCATGTGTCCACATGTGTGTCTTTGGAGAAATGGGATATGGCAGTTTGTTCTTATCCAGCATTCCCTACACTTATCATTCAGTGACATTGGTTACCCTTGCCCAACCTGTCCGCCTCTTCCTTATATATGGCTTGGGGGGATTTTTTTTTTTTTTATGTTGACGTTAAGTTCTCAGACTCCACTGAAACTACAGCCAAGGATTTTTTTTTTTTTTTAATGTAAGGCATGAGCCCACAGGTACATCATGCTTGGTAACACGCAGGGCAGCCAATGGAAGCAGGCCCTCCGAGAGACGGACAGACCCAGCAACCACGGGCGCAGCATCGGGAGGGGCATGGGCCGTACTGACGGTGCCTAACAGCCGGACGGCAGTTCCGGGCCGCAGACCCACAAGGACAGGGAAACGGGGGCAGAGACCAGAGCAAGAACCCCTTGGGTGTGGAGGAGTTGGCTAAAATTTTTGCTGTTTTTTGGGGGGAGGCATCACTGCCCCCTGGTGGGAGTAGAAGGCCTAGCCTTGTTCCTGGAGAGCTGCTGCTGGATTTGAACCGCCAACCCTGTGGGTCGCAGTCCCGCACTCAACCACTGCGCCACCGGGGCTCAGCCCTGAGTTGGTTACATATTATTCCGTCCTTGCCACCAAGTGGAAAGCTCTCCCTGCATTTTCACTGAACCTTTTCATGGACACCTAGCACGCCTATAGAAAAAGGCACCGAACGCAAGGCTGTGCTGGCCCAACTCTGACGAATGGAACCTGCTCGTGTAACACGGTGATGGGGGCCGGCTCGCCAGACAGAGGCCGGAGAGGGAAGAACAGGAGATGTATCAAGTGTGATCTTCAAGGAGACAAGGATTGGTCTCCCCGACGAAGAAAGGATTTTTTTTTTACTTTCTTTTTAAAATTTTTTTATTGGGGGTTCGTACACCTCTTATCACAATCCATCCATCCATGTGTCCACATTTTTTATAGAAATCAGTTTATTGGGGACTCATACAACCATCACAATCGATACATACGTCAATTGTACGCAGACCACATTTACACATTTGTCGCCATCATCATTCTCGAAACATCCTCCACCTACCTAGGCCCCCGGTACCAGCTCCTCAAATGTCTCCTCCCTCCCCATGTCAAGCACATTTGTACACTTGTTGCCCTCATCATTCTCAAAACATCTGCTTTCTACTTGAAAGCTCCTTCCTCAGTTTCCCCTCCCTCATGAACCCTTGATAATTTATAAATTATTATTATTTTGCCATGTCTTATACTGTCCAATGTCTCAGTTCACCCACTTTTTTGTTGTCCATCCCCCAGGAGAAAGGAGGGGATTTTTATACATTCAAGAAGGAGTCAGGAGGGGCTGAGCCCCGGTGGTGTAGTGGTTGTGCTCAGGACTGCAGCCCACTGGGATGGAGGTTCAATTCCAGCTCCACAGGAGCAAAGGCTGGGCCTCCTACTCCCAGTACCAGAGGGCAGTGATGCCCTCCCCCCCCCCAAAAAAAAAAAGAAAGGAGTCAGGAAAGGGACAGTAATAACCTGGTCACTGAGTCACTGAGTCACAGGAACAATCACACCGCCTTTGCTACGCTGCTGCCTGCGCTGGTGCTCATGGGTCAGCCTTCCTGTAGTCCATTGGGGCCAGTTCTCTGGCTCTTCTCAGTGCTTTCAGAGCTGGGCTTCTTTGGAGCAGAAACTGCCAGGAAGGGGAGTGGTGGGGAAGGGGACTGTGGCGCGTCTCTCTGAGACTGGGCAGGGTGTTTCTACAGGACCTGGAAGGTTCAGAGGTCCATGCAGGAACATAGCTACTGCAGGAATGCCTACAACGGGCCCTGTGGAAAGAAAGCACTGATGACGACGCTTCTTAGCAGAAGCCTACACAAACAAAAACCAAGAACCACGAATTAGAAGCAAGGACAGCCCGTAACTAAGATCCCCAGAGGGAGCCGAGAGGAAGAAGTCAGAAAGCACAGCTCTTGAATGGACAGAAGGCTTAGTCCAGAGACACGGCATTGACAGCTGGACATGAGTCAGCGTGTTCCAATGGGCGAGTTCAAGTTTCCTACGACCAGAGGAAATGAGTTTGTGAGTGAATTAAAATGCTATCAATACAAATAATAACAATTTATAAATTATCAAGGGTTCATGAAGGAGGGGGGAGCAGGGAGGAAGGGGATAATGAGGAGCAAAAAAAAAGTAGAAAGCAGATGTTTTGAGAACGATGAGGGCAACAAATGTACAAATATACTTGACATACAATGGATGGACGTATGGACTGTGATACAAGTTGTATGAGCCCCCAATAAAGTGATTTTTAAAAAAATAAATAGAATGCCATCGATAACGAAAATACTATACAAACTTAACTTTTTTTTTGGGGGGGGGGGAGCATCACTGCTCTCTGGTGGTGGGAGTAGGAGGCCCAGCCCCACTGCTGGAATTGAACCTCCGTCCCAGTGGGCCGCAGTCCCGCGCACAACCACTACGCCACCGGGGCCCAGCCCCTACAAACTTAACTTTTATTGAATACTTTTTAAGGGAGAGAAAAGGAGAAAATTAAAAAAACAAAGGTGGGGGGGGGTGTAAAAAAAAAGGTGAGGAGAGCAAAGAAGGGAGGGGGGCTGATGAACCCACATGAAGGGTAAGGAAGCCAGGCTGGAGTCCTCACTGGACCGCCCAACTTAACTTCTTACAGCCCTGGGAGTCTTGATAAGTTTCTAAGGATGAGCAAGTTTCTTGTCAATTGTGAGCCGCGTAAGGCGTGAAAGGCGCGTCCACTGACCGCGGATGGATGCAGCGACAGACAGGGTCCATCAGCCGGCCTGTGCAGCCTCCAAGACAGAGGGAGGTCACGTCCATTTCTGCAGTTCCGGCTCCCAGCCCCTGCTAGACACAGCTGCTCCCTGTACGCGCTGAGCGGATGAGCCAATGAAAGAGAACTGAATAAATTACATGGAAGGTGTGAGGTCACGACTCAATAAGTGGTCACAGAATAACGTACAACAGTTCAAGGGCTGAACTTAGAATATCTCATTCCTAATCTATACATGAGAGTATTTTTAGTCATAAGGAATAGTGATTGCATGTCTAGGTATTCGCACTTTTTTTTTTTAATTTTTTTTTAGTCATCACTGCCCTCAGGTGGTGGGAGTAGGAGGCCCAGCCTTTGCTCCTGGGAGCCGAAATTGAACCTCCGTCCCAGTGGGCCGCAGTCCCGTGCACAACCACTACGCCACCAGGGCTCAGCCCGGTATTCACACTTTGACACTCAACAAAGAGTTATGGAGAACCTGCCTACTGTGTGCCAGGCATGGGTCTAGGACCTGGCCATACCATGATGTCCATTGAGAGCATTGACTTTGACCGTATGTATTTTTTGTGCTAATTACCACCTTCAAGCAGCTAAAGTGTGTTGAGTCTTGGACACTGGTGCGAAATGAAGCATATCCCCATGGAGTGATTTATTGGCTCTCATTACAGAGTGGGGGAAGCGAACAAACATTTTTTTTTTTGAACAAACATTTTTTTAAAAATCATTTTATTACGGCTGAGCCCCGGTGGCGTCGTGGTTGTGCGCAGGACTGCGGCCCACTGGGATGGAGGTTCGATTCCAGCTCCACAGGAGCAAAGGCTGGGCCTCCTACTCCCACCACCTGAGGGCAGTGATGCGAAAAAAAAATCGTGTTATTACAGCAAGCCTCCAGCCTGCCTGGGTCTGGAGTGACCCTGTGCATTCCTTCAGTGCTTGCAAGAACAGTGCTGACACAGTTTGAGGCTTTGCTCTGCACCAGCTCAAGTGAGGTTATAGACATTTCAGAGAGAGGAGGAAAAAATCATTTTTTGGGGGGCTAACCCCATATTTGTAAATCCATGCACATAACAATTGTTTGGCGGCTGAGCCCCAGTGGCCTAAGTGGTTGAGTGCGGGACTGCAGCCCGCAGGCTTGGCGGTTCAAATCCAGTGGCGGCTCTCAGGAGCAGCACTGGGTAGCGCCCACGACCACCAGAGGGCAGTGATGCCCCCAAAAACAATTGCTTGGCATGACTTGTCTATACAATAAATAAGCCTTCATCTCCTATTTTAAAAAGAGGGTCCTTTGACTATAAGTATACAAGAAGTGTCCTCAAAGAGGAAAGAGAAACATGCAAATGGAAACTCGTTTCCCCAAAGTAACCACAGAATTTCCAAGTGGCTTTTGGTGCACTTCTCTTAAAGGGCCTGGACTTGGAAAGCCCACCATGTGAAGAAGGCTTTAGCTTCCACACAGCCATTGCAGATTAAAGGAAGTGAAATACCTTTGGATTTAAGGTTGAAATGCCCAAGTGTGAGGAGAAGCAGAGGCCGGCGATCCCAAGGTCGTGCCCTTGGAGGTCATAGATTGCGTACATCTTCACGACTTCTGCACTTGGCAACTTGACTACCATACTGTCACAGTGTCTTTGTTTTTGTGTGACATGTCTTAGTTCTGCAGACAGAGCTTTGCCTTAGTGAATGAGTGTTATTGGAATGGCTGCCTGTCATTAAAAAAAAAAGCTTTTACTGGGGGCTCTTACATCTCTTATCACAATCCATACATCCACCCAGTGTGTCTTGCACATAGGCTGCCATCATCATTTTAAACGCATTCTCTTCCCACTTGAGCCCTGATACCAGCTCTCCATTTCTTCCCCTCCCTCACACACCCTTGATAAATTATAGATTATTTTTTCCATATCTTACATGCCTCACTCAATTTCCCACTATACATCCCCCTGGAAGGGAGTTACATGTTGATGCTTGTAATAGATTCCCCTTTTCTCCCCCCACCCTCCCCTAACCCTCCTCTTATCTCTGCTCTTTGTTGGCCCTGAAGGGTTTATCTATCCTGGATTCCCTGTGTTGTGGGCTCTTATCTGTAGCAGTGTGCATGCTCTGGTCTAATCCGATTTGTAAGGTAAATTGAGGTCATGATAGTGGGGGGAAGGAAGCACCAAAAAGCTGGAGGAAAGGTGTGTGTTTCACCAGTGCTATACTGCACCCTGACCAGCTCACCTCTTCCCTGTGACCCCTGTGAGGAGATGTCCAACTGTCTACAGATGGGCATTGGGTCTCCACTCCATGACACCCCCCGTCACACTGGGTACGATTTTGTTCTGGGTCTTAATGCCTGATACCTGATCCATTGACACCTCATGACCACACGGGCTGGCGTGCTTTTTCCATGTGGGCTTTGTTGCTTCTGAGCTAAATGGCCGCTTGTTTATCTTCAAGCTTTTAAGACCCCAGGTGCTATGTCTTTTGATGGCCAGGCACTGTCAGCTTTCTTCACATTTACTTAAGCACCCATTTCAAACAAATACTTTTAAACAGTCAATTCTCTGGGGAAAAATAACTTTTGACTGCTTTTTCCTATTTTCAGCCATGATTGTTTAATTTAGGAGCATAATATTTAGTGTTTTTTTTCTAAAAAGAAGTCAAGTCAGGTTAATTTATTTCAGGTGACACATGTACACGTTCGATGACCAGATTGTGAACAAGGGATTTGTCCTTCCAACTAAACAATGATGTCACTAAGGCAAGGAGAGTCCGTTAGAACCTGGTGCCTGGCAGTTACGGGAAGAGCTGTGGCTAGGCACAGGGTGCCCAGCAGACGCCTGGGGCCCCCTAACCCCAAAGCAACCAACAGCACGTGTCCAGGCCTATGCGCTCCAGATACAGGGCATCTCGGTGACTGTCAGAGTGGCCCACGATGGACGAGGAGGACTCTACACAGCTGGTGACCCCTGAGTCGGTGAAATCCATCCTCTCGAGGATTGAGGCTGCACAGCTGACCCGGATTCAGGAGGTGATCCTTGGGACAAGGGGGCACCCTTCTGCCGGGGTCCCATCCTGCCTGGGCCCACACAGGTCCTGGCATACTTGGCAACATGGGTTTGCAAATACCTCCGCCTCCCCCTCCTGAACTTGGTCTGTGCAGGGGGGCAGGGCTGAGCGGGGGCCCTAACATACCCCTGGGGCAGGGTTGGCACCCAGAAGGGCACAGATCCCAGGAAGGGGACAGAAAGCTCTGGGGCACATAAGGGTGATCCCAGCGGGGAAGGAGGCGGAGGGGCCCACAACACTTTCCTCTCGGCCTGTCTGGGGTTCCCCAAGCTGAGCCCTAGAACTCCAGGGCACCTCGGGGTGGGTTGCAGGCTGGACGTGCCCAGTGCCGGAGTCTCTGGCCAAACAGACGCCCCACCACTGTGTGGATTCCGATCATAGAGACGCCCAGGACCGGGTCGGACTGCCGCCAGCTGGCTTCTGAGACGGCCAGGCTTGCCAGGAGTAGAGACCCTCATCTTCCTCTCGGAGCAGCTGGTGGTTCTGCGCGGCAGCCCTTGCGATGTGCAGTCCTCGGCGGCACTCACGACCGTGCCACCGCTGGAGTCACCTCTGACCCTGTGGGTTCCTGGGCCCACATTTCCCCAGCCTTCTGTCAGTCCTGCCAGTCTGAAGATAGGCCTGTGATCGGTTCCCCCCCTCCCCAATGATTTTATTGGGGGCTCTTACAGCTCTTATAACACTCAATACATCAATTTGTATCAAACATATTTATACACATATTGCCATATTCATTTCCAAATATGTTCCACTTGAGCCCTTGGTATAAGCTCCTCTTTCCCCTCCCCCCTCCACCCTTTTTTGTGGCATCACTGCCCTGGTGGCAATAGGAAGCCCAGCCTTGCTCCTGGAGAGCTGCTGCTGGATTTGAACCGCCCACCCATGGGCTGCAGTCCCTCCCACAACCACTATTGAGCCACCAGGGCACAGCCCCCCTTTTTTAAAGAATCATTTTAGTGGGGGCTCATACAACTCCCATCACGATCCATACATACATCAATTGTATGCAGGCCACATTTACACACTTGTTGCCATCATCACTCTCAAAACATCCCCCCACTACCAGCTCCCCATATTTCCCTTCCCTCCTCCCTCCCCCATGAACCCTTAATATCTTACAAATTGTTATTACTTTTTCATATCATACACTGTCCAATATGTCCCTTCCTCCAATTCCCTAATTGTCCATGCCCCTGAGAGGAGACTATGTGTAGACCCCTGAAATTGGTTCCCCCTTTCTACTCCACCCTCCCAGTATCACCACTCCCACCACTAGTCCTGAGGGACCATGTATCCTAAATTCCCCGTGTTTCCGGCTTCAGTGTACATCCCCTGGTCTAGCTGGATCTGTCGGGTAGAATTGGGATCATGATGGTGGGAGGAAGCACTTGAGAACCAGAGGAAAGTTGCATATTTCATTGTTACTACACTAACTAAACTGGCTCATCTCTGCCCTGCAACCCCTCTGTAAGAGGATGTTGATTCACCTCTTCATGGGCTTTGGGTCCCCAATCTGTGCTCCCCCTCATTTATAACGGTCGATTTTTAATATTTCTTTCCCTTGCTGACCTAGTTGCGAACATAACCACAAGAATAATAATGGTCGTCATCATAACGCAGGCTCGATTCTGATGGGCGTCACAAACCTGCATCCACACAATCTTTAGGAACAGCCTGTCACCTAGATGCTAGGATGCTGGTCCCCATGGACAAATAAGAGGCCCCCACAGGCCAATGACTTGTCGGCGGCAAGTGGCATCTGACCACGTCGCACGCCCCTCAACGCTCCTCTCTGTTGCCGCTTCCCACGCAGGACATTTCCACTCAGCTCTCCAGCATCTTGCACAACGTCAACTGCGTCATCAGCCGCTTCCAGGAGGAGCTGGGATATGATTTAAAAGAAAAGGCAAAGTCCTGGCAGATGGACCCAAGGGACAAGAACAGATTCCTCTTGCTGGAGAAGATGGCCTCCTTCTCCAAGGACGCCAAAACGAAAGAGAGGCACTTGTACGAAATTCTCCGTTGGCTGGCAGACTGGGGTGAGTGCGGGCGGGTGCAGCTCTGCGCTGGCCACGCCCCTCCCCCCCCCCCCCCCCCCCCCCCCCCCCCCCCCCCCCCCCCCCCCCCCGTTCAGCCGCCACCTCCCTTCAGGCCAGGAGGGGAAGGGAGGGGTGGGAAGTACTGGAGTCAGGACGTTCCACCCATCACTACACCGCCACCCGCTCCCCAGGAGGGACAGACATGTCACAGTCCAAACCTATTCCACGGTGACCTGTGCGGCTTGAGTCCGTTATGATGACACCTCACCTTGTTTTAAAAAGCCGCCTTATGGGTGTGTAATCCTCATACGCTTCCACAGATCGGTCACGTCGAGAAGAGTGGTCCAGTCAGCACCACAAGCAAGAACGTCTTTGTTCTTGTCCTCACGGTTATTAGCTCCCCAATTCCCCCCAACCTCCCCTGCCACAACCCCGAGGAATCATTCATCCAGGGGCCATCTCTCGATGTACCTTTCCTGGATCCCCGACGCCGAAAAACTTTAAAAACAAAAACAAATAAGAAAAAACACAAAAAGATAGAGAAAAAAAAGTCTTAAAAACCAAACAAACCCCAATACGATGATTTAGATTTAAAAAAAAAAAGGAGGGGGAAAGAGAAGCTTATGCCAAGGGCTCACGTAGAAAATATTTGGAAATGAAGATGGCAACATATGTACAACTATGCTTGATACTAATGATGTATTGAATGTTATGAGCTGTAAGAGCCCCCAATAAAATCATTGAGGAAAAAAAAAAAACTAAACAAAAAAAAATTTTTTTGGTAATGTTTTGTTTCAGGCCATCGATTGGGTGCACACATGTACCAACGTTCCTTCCAGGTCTCCTTTGTGTTTCCTGCTTTCATTTCTGATTCATTTCTTTCTTTCTTTTTTGGGGGGGGGCATCACTGCCTTCTCGTGGGAGTGGGAGGTCCAGCCTTGCTCCTGGAGAGCTGCTGCTGGATTTGAACCGTCAACCCCCCCGCAGTTCCCCCACACAACCACTACGCCACCGGGGCTCAGCAGTCTTTCTTGTTTATGAATTATTTTATTGGGAGCTCTTACAGCTCTTATGATAACACATACACGCATTGTATCAAGCACATCTGCCCACATGTTGCCACCATCGTGTTCAAAACATTTTCTTTCTGCTTGAGCCCTTGGCATCAGCTCTTTTCCCTTTGGCCCCTAAAAACTAACCACACTTGAAGTAGATCGGAAGCGCCATCAAGTGAGAGGGTGTTAGCTTTTCACCGAATTGCCTCTGCAAGAATCCAGTTTGCAGTGCGCCCTGCGTGATGGCAAGGCAAGCACAGCCAGTCTCTGGTCAGAAGGGATCCCTAGAGGCGAGCCCTCGACGAGATGGACGGGGCGGGCACTGGGCTGCCACCACGGGCTCAGGCCCAGGGACCCCGTGAGCGTGGCCCAGGCCCAGGCAGCTTTCCTGCCGCTGTGCATCAGGTCGCTGTGAGCGGGAGCAACGGCACTGCCCCTGGACACCTGACCTCATTCCATAACCCAACACAAGCCAAACGTGTTGCCGTCAAGTTGACTCACCGTGGCCTCGTGTGTCACGGAGAACTGCTCCCCCACCCCCCGTGGGCTTTCTCTTTTTAGGGCTTTCCTAAGGAAAAGCTTTACAGAAGCAGATGAGCTGGCCTTGCTCCTGCATGCCATGGGGTGGCTTAGACCCGCCAACCTTGAGGGTCAGAGTCGAGTGCAAAACCAGTTGCACCACCGGGGACTTGGTGCTTTGTTTTTTTTTTGCAAGATGAAAGTGAAATGCAAAAAAAAGGACACCCGCTACTTTCAAAAGCCAGAGCTCCACGCCCATTCCAAACCCCTAGTCACCCTAGAAGGCCACCCAAGGGCTCCTTCGCTATGTTCTCGAGGAGCTCACAGTCGATGTACAACACACCGAGTGACCATCACTGTCCAGACATGGGGACAGCCACCTTCTGAGGCTTGTAAGCAACAGCTCATGCGGCCCTGGGACACCCCGTCCACCTCGTTTGTTCTTCTTCTTGATAGTTTGGTTGGCATATAGCTTACATACCATACAGTCTAATCATCCAATCCTATGGAGTTGTGCACTCATCGCCACAATCAACTTCGGAACGCTGTCTTCTCGCACGGCAGCCCTCCCGTCCCCATCCCCCCCATCCTCTCCCGCCATGCCCCCAGGTGATTACTGGAGCACTCTCTAGTGACGGTGTATACACACAGCCAGCAGGCAAACAAACAAAATACCAACAACAACGACTAGACAAAACAAAGGGGAAAAACCTCAATAGAAAAGACAGCAGAGGGCTGAGCCCTGGTGGCGTAGTGGTTGTGCGTGGGACTGCGGCCCACTGGGACGGAGGCTCAATTCCAGCAGTGGGGCTGGGCCTCCTACTCCCACCACCAGAGAGCAGTGATGCCCCCCCCCCCAAAAAAAAAAAAAAACGAAAAGACAGCAGAAAATATTAAAAGCTGAAGCCACTTTAAAATGGATCACAGGGGGTCTCAATGGTCAGGTGTCACATTTCATCCTAACCGCACTGCCGTCACTGGCTTTACAAGGCTCTCTGATAGCAGGGCTGTTCATATTCCTGGATTCTGTCAGAGGGGAGTCACCAGAGGCTTACTCCATGTGGGGAACCTGGCAAATGGATTTTGACCTTCCATTGTCATCTGAACACCGAGCGTCCACAATTTAAGCTCGGATACCATTCCCTCCTTCCGATTTGGATTATATTGTTTACAATCCTCAGATCACACGTGTTAGTGGGCTTCTTCCATGTGCACTAAGCTGACACCTCACTGAAACAGCTACCTGTTTTAAGACAACCCTTTAAGACTCCAGACACCATTCTGACTGATAGGTGTGCATCGTCCGGTTGTTCGCACTTCACTAGCGCACCCGTATCTTCGGTGACCCCTTCATAAGGGCACGTATCAAGTCGGGTGATGTCATGAGAACTAATCGTTCTTAGAAGTGTGCTCACCTGTTCTGACTAGAGGCATCCCAATACAGGGTGTGTGTGGGGGGGGGGCTGCTATAGGGGCCAGAGATTGCTTTGCAATGGGCCCCAGCCATCCCCTCAACGCCCTGCCCTTCCCGGTGCGCCCTTGCCTTCTCCTAGGGACTAAGCAGGACTGAGCATTCAGTGACATCATTGGCTGGTCAGCGCAGAGTGCAGGCAGCGGGGAGAAAGCAGGCACAGCGGCAGTGTGGCGTGCCATTGAGTTGAAGCTGACTCATCTGTGACAGAGTAGGACGATCTCAGAGGATTTTCTTGGCTATTTCCTTCTCCGGAGCAGATTGTCAGGTCTCCTTCGCAGCCACTGAGCGAGTTCAAACCACCCGCCTTCTGGTTGTCAGCCAAGGCTCATTCGTGTCTGCAGTCCATCTCACACAGAGCAGACCTCAGAATGATGGTTTCACATGGGCTATCTCACTTCATTCTCACCCTGGCAAGGAGCCTGGGGCTCAGGGAGCTAAATTGCCTGCCCAAAGCCACACCGTTCTGGAAGCCTGCTGGCACCCCACCCACTTGTGCTCTGCGGCTGCTCAGAGCTCCCCAGAGGGTCGGAGTCCTCAATCTAAAGCCCCCACTCCTTCTCCAGGTGATAGTCTGACCTTTGAGATCAAGAACAGAAAGAGCGAGAAGGAAGAGGAAGCCCTGGATGAATGGATCGAGGTGATGGAGAAAGTCCTGCCGCTCTCCCTCGCGGCCA
>PVJH01033699.1:0-21351 GCA_004026705.1 Nesogale talazaci | reverse complement strand
TTGTTTCTACAGCACATTCCAGATGCAAACATGTGACGCTTCCTAGGTGCTTGGTATACCCAGTGGTTTGTAAGTAGGACATTACTCGGTTTTTAAAAGTTTTCCCCATGATTCCTGTTGATTTACAATTTTACTATTATATATATATAATTTCTTTTTTTTTTTAATTAAAAAAATTTTTTTTTTTTTTTAGGCATCACTGCCCTGGTGGTGGGAGTAGGAGGCCCAGCCTTTGCTCCTGTGAGCGGGAATTGAACCTCCATCCCAGTGGGCCGCAGTCCCGCGCACAACCACTACGCCACCGGGGCTCAGCCTATATATATAATTTCTAATTTTATAACAGTATTGGGATCTAAGAAGATGCTTTGCCTTACTTCAATGTTTTTTAATTTTTTAAGCCTTGCTTTATGGAAAATGAAATACATATGCTAGAGAGGAGTATGTGTACTATTTAGTGGAGTGTACGAAATGTGTCTATGAAATCAAGTCGATGTATTGTACTGTATTGTCTTTCGAGCCGTATCTTTGAGGGTTTTTTTGCCTTGTTCTTCTGGCCGTCATCAAAAGTGAAGTGTTGAAGTTACTATTATTGTGGAACTGTCTATTTTTTTTTATTATGTTAGAAGTTTGTCTTGTGTGTCTGTGTATGTTTCTTTAGGCACATAGATATTTATTATGGCTATATCCTGTTGTTGGAGTGACTCTTTAATCATTATACAATTTCTTCCTGTGTCTCTTATGCTGGGTTTTGCCTTCAGGTCCGCTTTATCAGAAATTAATATTGTCACTCCGCTACTTTTTTAGTTGCATTTCTTTTTTCTTCTTCGTGTATTTCATCGCCCTGGTAGTCATCCCCTCCCTGTGGGCCCTCCGTGGGGGAGACTATGCCACTGTCTTTGGATCTTTGCTCCAGCCCATCTAGTTCTCAACGATAAGCTTTTGCTTGTTAGGTGTCTGCTGATGCCTATGACCCAGTCCGTCCCTGTGACTCCTGAGGATTGCACCGGCGCTGGGCTTCTTCCATGTGGACCTGGGGCCTCACTGCTGAATGGCGGCTTGTGTAACTTCAAGCCTTTTAACTTTTAACTTCAAGCATTTAACAGTCGGGCACCATCTGCTTTCTTCACCACCTTTACTTTGCACTTGTTTTATCTTCAGTTGTGTCAGGAGGGTATAGTTGCCATTTCTTTGATACTTTCTCTCCCTTTGATTTTTTGCTTAGTTCATGTGTAAGGTGTCTCTTGTAGGCGACAAGTTGATGGGTTATATTTTCTTCTCCATCTGGTCACTCTGTCTCTTGAATGGTGTATTTAATTCATTCATATACAGTGTGGTTATCATTAGGTCTGAATTTACTGCCGTTTTCTTGCTGTGCTCTTGTGGTACGGATAACTTTTTTGTTATATAAAATTCTCTTTTGTTTACACCTCCTTCATTGCTGTTGATTTTGTGTTTCCTGGGTCCTTATGCTTTTCTTTTATTATTTTGGTACAAAGGGTCATTACTTTTCTTTGGACTTACCCTGAAATTGACTTTACGCTTCGTAATTTAAAACTATCCATTCTATCTCGATATAATCTTAATGTCCCTTCCACATGGAAGTTCTGGAACTACATTGCCAATCCCTTCGCTTTTATTTGAAGTTGTCATCATTACAGATTGTCTACTCCATGTTTAGCCTTGAACCATAATTTCATTTTTTGAAAACTCTGTTCTGGATTCTTTTCCAGGTGATGTTTTCTTGTTGCTTAATCTCTGGGTACTGTCTAACATTATTTCTTCTCTGTCAAAAGGGATTCCAACAGTATTTTTTGTAAAGTTGGGCTTTACAGGTTTTCTTAATTTCTTTTTTTCTGGAAATGTCCTAATATTTTACTTCTCCCCTTTACATTTTATTGGAGGCTTGTTCAGCTTGTATCACAAGCCATACATATATCCACTGTGTCAAGGACACTTGTACATTTGTTGCCATTATCATTTTCTTTCTACTTCAGTCCTTGGTATCAGCTCATCCTCCCCACCCCCACCCCTCATGAACCCTTGATAACTAAACTGTAATTATTTTTTCATGTCTTATACTGACCGATGTCTCTCTTCACCCACTTTTCTATTGTCTGTCCCCCTGGGAGGGGGTTATATGTAGATCATTGTGATTGGTTACCCCTTTCTCCCCCCCACCTTACGTTTACACTCCTGATATCCCCACTCTCATTGGTCCTGAAGGGCTTATCTGTCCTGGATTCCCTGTGTCTCCAGCTCTGCGCTTTTTAAAATATATATATATATATATATATATATATATATATATCAATCATTTTATTGGGAGGCTCATCCAATTCCCATCACGATCAATACATATGTCAATTGTATGTATACCACATTTCCACGCCTGTTGTCATCGTCACATCCTCCCTCCACTTAGGTTCCCAGTACTAGCTCCCCATATTTCCCCTCCTTCTCCACCCGCCCTCCCCCATGAACCCTTAATAATTTACAAATTGTTATTGCTTTTTCATATTGTACTCTGTCTGAAGTGTTCCCTTCACTCACTTCCCTGCTGTCCGTACTCCAGAAAAGAGGTCATATGCAGTTCCCTGCAATTAGTTCCCCCCTTCCACTCCAACCTCTCTCTACCCTTCCAGTATCATTACTCCCACCACTGGTCATGAAGGGATCATTATTCTGAATTGCCCATGTTTCTGGCTCCAGTGTACATCCCCTGGTCTAGCTGGATTTGTAAGGTAGAATTGGGATCATGATAGTGGGAGTTAGGAAGCATTAAAGAACAAGAAGGGGCTGAGCCCTGGTGGCGTAGTGGTTGTGCGCGGGACTGGGGCCCACTGGGACGGAGGTTCAATTCCAGCAGTGGGGTTGGGCCTCCTACTCCCACCGCCAGAGAGCAGTGATGCCCAAAAAAAACCAAAAAACAAAAACAAAAACAAAAAAAGAACAAGAGGAAAGCTGTATGTTTCACAGGTGCTATATTGTACTCTGACTAGCTCATCTCTTCCTTGTGACCCTTCTGTAAGGGAATGTCTACTTGTTTAGAGATGGGCTTTGGGTCTCCACTCCAAAGTCCCCTTTATTCATGATGATATATTTTTGTTGTTGTTGTTCTTTGATGCCTAATACCTGATCCCATTGACACCTCATGATCACACATCTGGTGTGCTTTTTTCATGTGGGCTTTGTCTCTTTTAGCTAGACGGCAGCTTGTTTATCTTCACGTCTTTAAGACCCCAGATACTATATTCTTTGATAGCCGGCACCATCAGCTTTCTTCATCACATTTACTTATGCATCCATTTTATCTTCAGCGATCATGTCGGAAAGTTGAGATCACAGAATGCCAAGCTAGTAGAACAAAGTGTTTGTGTGTTGAGGGAGTATTTGAGTAGAAGTTCAAAGTCCTTCTGTTACCTTAACACTTAACATATAAATATATGTACATAGATCTATGTATGTGTTGTCATATATAAATATATTTCATCGGACCTGGTAATAGGCATCAGAAGACTCATAACAAACAACAAAAACATATTATGGAGAACAAGGGGGAGAAGAGCAGAGACCGAAAGTCCATCTGTGGACAATGGAAAAATTCCCCCACAGAGGGGCCACAGGGAAGGGAAGAGTCGACCAGGGTAGAGTAAAGCTTTAATAGAACACACTAAATTCCTCTGGTTCCTCAACCCCCACTCCTAGGATCCCAGAACTGCTTCTCAATTCAGACTAGAGCGGAACATGTACACAGGTATCGAAAAGAGATGGGAGCTTACGATATGTGGAATCCAAAATGAAGAGTGGGAACAGCAGTACAATACCATAAGGGTAGGGATAAAGTTGGGGAGGGGAAGGGAGAAAGGGGGAAATCAATCACAAAGATCGACACATAATCATACACCCCTCTTTAGGGGGAAAGAACAACAGAAAACATGGGGGAAGGGAGATAGCAGTTGGTGTAAGATATGAAAATAATAATTTAAAATCTACCAAGGGAGTATTGGTGGATTATTGTGTATTATTCATACACAAATGGAAGACAAACACATTCTGAACCCAAAGCTAGGGTCTGGGGCAGAGGCAAGGTGGAGTCATGGCTCTCTTTTGTACAAAAACACTCACCTGTATGCCAGTGATAAGAGTACTATGTATATTTGGCACCCCAAACTCTGAAGCAGTGTAACAGATTATCTGTGGCCAATCATATTGCTCATATCGCCACTTTAAAATCTACTTTCTGAATCCACCTATTTCAAAATAGCATTGGCTTTCTTAACAAGTGGCATCGATCCACTCTACCTTTGATCCATCTCCTTCTGGATTTCTTTATTGAGCTCATCGACTTTCTGTTGTAGCTTTTTCCTTCTCTGTTCAGGTGGCAGGTTGCTGAAATCCTCTGGTGTTGCACCCTGCAGATACAAATATAAATGAGAAGCTAGGAACCCCGAAGGTTCTCCTACAAAAGGAGACGGGGGGAAAATGAGGAAAGCCGGCAGGAAAGATTCTGCTGACACGAGGTGGAGGCAGAAATCTGCATGGGTTTTATGAAATAAAGAAGTTCTTTCCCAAGACCTCTAGCTGAAATGCAAAACCTATGCATGCAAACTGCACAAGGCCCACACACCATTTTGCATTCCACTGCTGCTAGCCAACAATGCCTCTGCAAAGGCACAGAGCAGGGCCATCGGAGTGAGAGAGAGGAAGAAATACGTAAGACTCCATTGAGAGTGTGTTCCGAGACAGTCTTCCTGTCTCATAACATTATCATCACTGCATGTGGTCATGCTGAAGTTTTGGCCTCCTTAATATAAAGGAAGCTTATGTTTCCTTCATAGCAACGCCTCCATCAACTGTTTCATGTCTCAAGCATGGTTTTATACTTGGATCTGAGTATTTCTTCCCTCCTCTGCACACAAGGCTGAAACCAAAAGTTTCTGTACTCATGAGCTGACAGATGGGGCATCATACTCCTCAGAGTGTGGGTGACAAGAATATTAAATATACGACACCTCCTCCCTCCCCCCTATGCATTCTTTCCTCTGCTGCTTCTCAGGGACTAATCTAGTCTTTTTATGACATTTGACTAACTTGCTAGCTTTCAGGGAGCCTTAAGGAATTCCTACTGAATGTCCTCCTGGACTTCAAAATTCAACTTCCCACAGAGTATGGAATCAATCTCAGATGTTCAAAATCTATCTGTAGAAGCACAAAGATGGCTTGATTCCCTTTCAAACACAGTGGCCATCTTGTCTCCGTGATTTAAAGTGTGAAAAAAAAAAGTGTGATGGAAACCGAAAAGTTCAATAGCCTTCCCTACTCATAAATGCTCATCTACGTGCTCGTTAGAGAGCGGGGGTTAGGGTGTGGTACCGAGTGTGGTTGTATGTCTCTGTTTTTCATTTAAAGGGGCAATTTTCTTAGAGAAAGCGAAATTTATTCAATAACCTGGGATAAGCCAGGGAATTTACAAAAGAGATTTTATTTTATAACCTCAATTCTAAGAAAACAAGGGCAAGACCGGCGTGGCCAGTGGGTGGAGATGAAGGGACTTGGATAATGTAATTCCAAAATCAAGTTGAGTTTGCCAAGGAGCTTACATGTGGGCTTGTGACTGAAGTGCCTCGGCTGATTGTGCTGAATGCCAGGCCGCTGCGGTGGGAAGTGCGTGATTCAGCACATAACTTACCACAAAGGCCACACAAAGACCTTTCAGCCAGTGTTCTCCAAGAATGCCCCATAAGACACAAGGACTGAGCAGTTCTCTCGGGGGTGGGGGGTGGGGTGGGGGGTTGTGGAGTGGGAAGAGAGACTTGGATGGTCCAGAATGGAAGTGACTGTTCCCTACCACCAAACCAAGGATGTTTAACTAGACTCTGAAACTAGGGCGAAACTCATCATTCGTATAAAAACAACACCTTTTTCATTTCCACAGGCTAGAGTTGGGGCCAGCAAACTGTGGCTTGCGACCCACGTGCAGCTCATTCGGTACATACAGGTGGCTGCGAAGTAACACTGAAAAAAATTAAAGGGTATTTCGAAAACGATGATGTTATTTGTCTGTAAACATTTATGACTCTTGGAGAATTTCTAAATATGGTGAGGGGCAGGATTGGCTTTTCTGTCCCAAAAGTTTGTCAGTCTCTGGTCTAGAGTGTTACAAACATTTTACTTCTTCACCCCTTGGCTGCCCCACTCAGTCACTGAGCTTGGGGGGAGAAGCGGGGAGGCCTTGCCTTTATACTGAACTCGCTTCTAGCCCCTCAGCATATTTTCTAGAATTAAATTTATGATCCTTCTAACCAGAAGGAAAACCAGAAGTCAGGCAACGCAGTGAGTGGCGCATCTTAATTCCACATCTGTTAACTGAGCTTCTGAGGGGAGGCCCTTGGAGAGGCTGTGGAAAGCAGCCCCTCCCCCTCTCAATGCTTTACTTCTGAAGGGTGGGACTGGAGCAGGAGCTCCCTGGAGTCTCATCTTATTCTAATTGGCTTTGTGTTCCGTAGAACATTCTGCCACGACCCGACTGTGTCCAAAACATTAGCCACATGTGACCACAGAGCACTTGCGCACGTGACGTGACTAGCGTAACCAGGGTGCTGGATTTTCAGTTTTAGTTCATGAAAATGCGCACTGCCACCTGTGGCCGGTGGCTACCACGGTAGACAGTACAGGTTTAGACTGTGAACAGGTGCACAATTACCCGGGCACACACAAAACTGCAAGGAGGGGTGCAAGGAAAAGACATCGTGCTTAAGGCTCTCAGACACCCTACACAACCAGATGCTCCTCCTAATGATGGACCGAAACTGAAACCCGAAGGTCCCTCCTTAGTAGCTGCTTCTGTGCTGTGGCTAAAAACGAATCCCAGTCATTACCTCAAATGGGCTTCACTTCCTCTTTGCACCTTCAGGCCACCAGCTTTTGCTAACACCAAAGAAACAGGGTTTCCCCAGGGACCTCAAAAGGTTATTCCATCGAATTTGCCTTTTGAAGATTGAATGCTTTTAAACAATATTCTGGGGTTTGTTTGTTTTTTTTGGGGGGGGGGGCGCATCACTGCCCTTTGGTGGTGGGAGTAGCAGGCCCAGCCTTTGCTCCTGTGGAACTGCTGCTGGAATTGAACCTCCATCCCAGTGGGCCCCAGTCCCGCGCACAACCACTACGCCACCGGGGCTTAGCCCCTAAACAATATTCTGAAGGAGTGTTTATTCCTAGTGTGGAGTCAAAATATATTTTCTGAAATCTCTGGAGCTGCCTCATTTACAGAGAGCAGCCATGCCAGGCAGCAGTGCTGTTGAAGAGGAACACACACACACACACACACACACACACATCGAGAGGCTGTGCTATTGGAAGAAGGTCTTTACATGTGAATGAAGTCAAACAGGTAGATGTTCACAATTCCAACAAATTGGCATGGGTGCTTTTTTGATGTTATTAATTTTAATATTCAAGCTACTTTGTGTGTGTAACCATGCACGAAGGTACCGGCTATTTGCTTCCAAGTAAGGGTTTAAAGCACCAATTCAACCCTAAGTTGGCAAAACATATTTCAAGTAGAAAAATACTGCTACTGACATCATCTCGCTGCTGGCACACCAGCAAAAGGACAAAGGGCAAGAAGGCCACCTTGGCACCTAGAAAAACTCCTCTCAAGAGTTTATTTCCATCGACAGAGCATTTTGTTTAGGGGTAACCCAGTTGCCAAACACTGCATCGGGTTAAAAAAGTATAGCCATATCCACATACAAGTACATAATGACATATACACATCTACATGACCCATCAAATACTATCCTAAGTTATCAACAGTGATGGTCTGATTTCGAAATTACCACCATTTATCATTGTCCGTTCTTTGAGGACACCACCTGAGGAATTTGAAAACATGTAATGGATACATTTCTGAAGTACAGCTATGAGTTATAGTGGTTAAGAGTTTCTTTTAATGAACTTCATTATTAGTCTGATTACACACCAGAGTGGCAGAGTTAAATAAAAGCAACACAATAGCAACAAGTGCATCATTCTAGGAAGGTTTAGGAGGAGCTTCTCGGTGTTGATAAAATCACCGTGTGGCCTCTTTAGTGAACTGTACACGTTTACACGGCACCAGAGAACTTTGCTGCCTGTCGTTCAGTTCTCAAAGGCTGCCTTACACGAGAGTGTGGCCCCACAGTGTGGCGCAGTGCCTACAGCACTTCCTCGGGACCCCAGCTGCCTCCTTCCATCCCTGTGACTTCAAAGGGAACAGGCTTCAATTTTTGGATTTATTTTTATTTGGAATGAATATGGTAGGCCAAACCCTACACCGGAGAATACTGATGGAAACAACTGAGTGACATCTGTCATCCTCTTAAAGCCCCAATAGTAAAAGAGGGTCAAATTATGAGTTAAGTGTTAATTTTCTTAGCAGCTTTAAAAGATTACGATTCACCTCTAGGAGATGCTGGACCTTTGTATTCCAAAGGCCCAGTGGAGAAACACCAAGGGAAGCACACTTGAGAGAAACACAAAGCAACAGTCCATTCTGGAGTATGGCCACTAGCACAGCACCCACAGAACACAGAGCGGAACCCCCAGTTAGACTCTGGACATGCAGGGAGGAGTTGTGCTTACCAGCTTGAGAGAAAGCTTCATGTAAAAATTGAAGGGGGAACGGGAGATAAAAAGAGAGAGAGAGAGAAAACAACAGTACATGAGAAGAAAAGGGACTTCATCAGTTCCACATTATCAACATGACACAGGCGTTCACCTGTCACTTTGTGAAGATGGCTTAGGTGCAAATCTGTGCAAAAGTTCACAAGAGAGGCTGACCCTTGAGGAAACCTGTCGTGAGCTGCCACACTGCCAGAGACAAGGTTAAAAAAAAGAAAAGAAAAAGTCCAGAACCCTTTTTACTCACCAAAATTTCCCAATTTACGCAGGCTTCGAGAGTCTGAGCAACATTTCCCCCATGACACGTGTAAGGAAATTTCATAAATATACACACTGTGGTCCTTAAAGGCATTAAGACAAATCCCTCAGATTGGTGGATCGGTAACCACGGGTCAGAAGATGCCCTGCAGCTCAGAAAGTCTCTCAGCATGAGGCCGGGGGTAAAGGTCCCTGCTCTGACCCAAGTGCAGGTTCACCGCACCATGGACCACCTCCTGCTGGGGGCGGTGGAGGAAAGTGGTCTTCAGTGGCCTTACCCACTGGGGGTGAAGAGCTTTCATGCGAGTTGCTGCCCGTAAAAGTTACCTTGAAGAACGTAGAAGCCAACAGGTCTTTTAATCTCTTTATTACGGATTTTCTGACAGCGATTGCAAAGGAAATATTCAGCTCTGCAGTAACAGGGGAATCTTGCTCTGCGGCTACAATCCAGCCTCAGCACACTGCTGCTGAGGGGATCCCGAGTCTAACAACTGCACAGGTTGGGGTAGCATTGTTCCTTGGGGTGTCCTGGACTGTGAGCAGATGCCTCCACTTTCCCCAGTAGGGTCTCTGTCTAGGGGGGGTGAGAGAGACTGATTTTGGGGTTAGCAACCAAACATTTTTAACCTCTGCATCACCAGGTCTCGCTCTATTGCTCTAAAACAGTATTTTAAGAACATAAGTGCAAGATACTTCCTCAGTTGTGACCAATCTTAGAAGCCATTAAAAAAAAAAAAGCACTCAAGAAAGTACTGTTGGACTTTAAATTGGAAGCAGGAATTTTAAAACTCTTTAACTAGGCTTCAAAAAAAGAGGCGCAAATTCTGAATTTCAGATTAAATCACAGTTGGAACTTCTTTGTAAATAGGCTTTGGGCTTTCACAGAAATAGTCCTTGTGGGTAAAGAAGGGCCCTTTAAGGAAAGAAACAACAGGATGGAACTTTCGTGCGAAGCGGCGCATACGGCCATGTTCGGGCCTGTTCTGACCGGGCAGCCTTCACTGGGTCCGGGAGCCTCCCTGTGAACTTTCCCAGAGATCTGCTCCCCCCGATGTGAGGTCGTTGTACAAACAGACAACACTTATGGTGCATAGCAGAAAACTGTCTGAGGATGTCCCCACCACACTCACTTCCTAGGCAAATGCTTTCTCCCACATTATCGTCAACCGTGGCTGATTTGAAGAATCAACACCGGAATCAGGTAAACTGTGAGCTCTATCTCCAGCTACTTCACAGTTACTTGAGGTGATATCTAATATAGCGAGATATCTCTGTTCGTTTTTTTTCCCTTAGACATTCCCAAGACACTCTCGCATCAAAACTAAACCACAGGGATATTCCTACTACATGATGAAAGCAAGCCATTAAGACTGAAAATAAAAATGGCATGGAGAATGGGGAGGTTCTGGGAATTTTCAGCCCAATTCAACTTGCTGCTGCGGTGGACAGCGCTGACCGGCGACAGGACGCACCATCATGGCACACAGAGTACGTTCTTCCTAACGACTGCAGAGCAGTTTTCAGGTGTAAGTAAGCCAGCCAATGAGACCGCTTCAAATTAGACACCCGATCGTCCGCTACAAGAATAATTGTACAGGTTTCCCTGAATGGAATGCTAGGCACCTGAAGGACCAAGAAGCTGTCAGTGTCAGGCGACAATTAAAGAGCCTTGGGAGCCACAAGCGTCGATAACACATGAGGGAACACAGGGCCAGCAAGTCCATGTGTTATTGGACAGTCACAGGCACTAACCTCAAGTTCAAAGAAAGGGGACAGTGAAAATAAATACATAAGCGTATCTGTTTATGGTCCGGGGGGAAATCGGGTTTATGCTCTACGATCGTGCCCAGGCTTCGCAGATTTTGTTTTGGTTTGTTTCCTTCTTGTTGCTCTCCAAGCTTTAGGCACATACTTCCCGTCTGGGCCCGCTTGTTCAAAGGAGGATGCGAGTAATTGAGCTAGCCAATTGCAGGTGGCACACTCTGCAGCTGGGTTATATGGGGGAATTTCTGCCATCAAGTCAGACCAGGGAGATCGCCTCAGATGGCACTCATAATTCCTCGTAAGATTTTTGCCAGACCTACAATGAAAAGGCAGGAAAACCAAGGCACACCAAAGGTCGTAAGCTTAGTTCACTGGTGTTTTATCAGGGGGTCTGGTTCCCCTTTTCAGAAGATGCCGTCTCTGAAGTAATGTGGAATTCACACATTGGACTTTTTCTCCTTTCAACTAGGAATTTTGTTTCACGGGTGGAAGCATAGCAGCGTGCGTCTGGGTCCCCAGTCTTGGTGGTCAATGGGGTTAGTGGCTGTGCCGTGACTGTATGACCTGGCCGACACAGGTAAACTTACAACATAGTCCCTAGCCTCAAAGGCATACGTGGGTTTGCCTATTGTCCTCTTCATAAGTTCTTTGTGAAAACAGAAAGACTGAGTCTGCCAATAATCAGCAAGAAAACAAGATAAAACAAATAGTATTAAAATAACCATAAGATTTTAACAACAGACAAACAATTGGTAAGAATGTTCAAAATCTCTTGATCAACCTGGAAGGTAATTTGTCTGCATAATTTGCTCTGAAATATAGATGGAAAAAAGAATGTCGATATTTCAGATTCAGTAGTCCCTTGCTCTGACCAGAAGGAGAAATCTTATGTAAGATAATAAAATAGCAACTTGGAGATTGAAAACTCGGAACACGTGACCTAATTTCACCTTCCCATCAAGATGAAATAACTGCTAATGCTCAGGTGGCATGCCGATCACTAAAGATTGTTGATTAAATCAGTCCTGTTTGTTTTTTACACAAGTCATCAATGGGTTTCCTTCCAGTGGAGCACTATTTTGTCCTGTTTAAGCATTTAGAAAGAAAACCAGTTCTGCTAAGAAATATGGACACAGGATAGATAACATTCTGATGACAGAAACAAATGATTGAAATCTGGACCAGAAGGCTGCAAACCATGCCATGATAAATGTAAAGGCATTAAAATCATAGAATAGTTACTCTCTTAGGTGTTTTTCCTAACTAAATTATTTTTAATTTTTTTTTCTTTTTCTTTTTTTTATTTTAGGCATCCCTGCCCTCAGGTGGTGGGAGTAGGAGGCCCAGCCTTTGCTCCCGTGGAGCTGGAATTGAACCTCCGTCCCAGTGGGCCGCAGTCCCGCGCACAACCACGACGCCCCCGGGGCTCAGCCCCTAACTAAATTATTTTTGGCAGAGTTGTCCTAAGTTAAATAGAATAAACCAGGTGGTAATATTATTTATTGTTTCAGTCTTGGTCCTGTAAACCAGAGACTACCTGTGTGGAGACTGTGTTGGAGTCAACTAGATTTCCGCAAACTTGAGATTCATTTTTAAACTTCCTGATTTTACATCTATGATGTAGTTCTGCTTTCTTCTTTGCCCTCTTTAATTTTTTCCCCACTTCCCACGAACATTACATTTGATCCTCAGAATAGATTGATCAAAAATAATAACAGCAAAGCCTTTTCAAAATTTCCAAGGCTTTCAGTGTGTGCGTGTGTGCAGGTTTCCCCTCAGAAAAACACACTCACCGCTTAGGGAGTTTTAAAAATCTCTAAAGCTTGCTGGGGATGGATTTGAGGACTAAAACATGAAATTCATTTTGCTAATTAAAGTAAAAAAAAAGTCTCCCTTAAATAATCAACGTACCCTGTTTTCCCTTTCACTGTCTTCAGTTGTTGTTCTGGAGTATTATAATTGTTCTAGGTGTATGTCCACCCTCCACACACACATTGATCAATACTGACATTTTTTCATTTTTTTCTTTTGTGTGTGTTATTTTTTTATTTTTTATTTTTGTGTGTGTGTTATTTATTTACTTATTTTTTGGGGGGCATCACTGCTCTCCGGTGGTGGGAGGAGGAGGCCCAGCCTCACTGCTGGAATTGAACCTCTGTCCCAGTGGGCTGCAGTCCCGCGCACAACCACTATGTCACCGGGGCTCAGCCCGTGTGTGTGTGTTATTTTTAATGAATCTTTTCTTAAACATTTAAAGAGCACCAGAAAACACATTCAGAAGCCATGTGCAATAGACAGACTTTGAGAAAAATGAATAGATATATAAACAAATGGTAAGTTACTATGGCTGGTCAATATATTTCAAGATGAGACTCCCACAGACAAACATGGTGATATTAATTACAAAAATAATAAATGAATGCTAAGGTAAAAGGTTTTAGAAGTACAGAGAGGGTTAACGATGTATAATTAATATAAACCTTCATAGTCTAGCAAAAACACCCTGGTCATATGTTAGAGATTCTATGAGGAACGAGTCATGTAGAGAGAGATGGAGAGTCTAAAAAGTAAGCATTGACTCAGCCAGCAAGCTGCGTGTTCCTTAGCAAGGTCTAATAATAGAGTTCAGTGCCATCCATCACCCATGTTTGATGTCATCTATTGATGTCTAACAATGGCTCTTAAAATATTTAGAAAATGGAATTTCTCATTTTTATCCCGAATACTAGACAACCTAAAATAAGATAACTCCATTGGTCAATGCCCACCAACTACACGTATTCTTTGCAAAACACCCAAAACCATAAAATTTATCTTCTAAAAGGAATAGCAGTCTTATGTCGACTTGAGAAAATACCATTGCCAGGTCAACAGTGACCACTGTTAGTCTCTTCTTAGCAACCAGTTGTTGTTGCCAAATCTAAAGACACACCTCATCTAGCTAATTAGTCATGGCCTGAGACATCTCCTCCCATGACAATGTGTCAGCTGATACTAGAGAAAACAAAATTTATGAATGTTCAGTTGAGGACTAAGGCTGTGAGCATGCCCTGCTTATAAACCCCCAGGCTGGCCTCTAGCTCTGGATTTAATGGTAACTACCAAAACAGTCCATGGAATGGAGAGAACTAACTGCGAACTGCCTGGAGATGGAGGAGAAAAGTAAACATGGTGTTTAGACAAGACAGCAGCCCATTAAAAGTACCTTGCAACTCCCATGGGATGAGATTAAAAAAACCTTACTAGATGTATTATGTGCTAAATGTGTGCTCACTCTGAATTGTCACATGCATTATTCATCATAAGAAAGTGTTTGGGGAAGGCTTAGGTTAGACTGACCATTTAGAATTTTTTTAATCATTTAGATTTATTCATGAGGTTACAAATTACCTTATTCCAATCTCCTCCATACCCCCCTCTCCTGACATTATCCAAAATGGCATCTGCATTGATTTCTGGGTCATTCCCATCAATCCCCAGGGATGTAAGTACATCTTATTTTAATGTCAAGGCATTTTAATCTTAAGGGCATCTATGAATGGGTCAACTATATTATAATAGATTTTTCTTTTTTTCCCTCGCATCACTGCCCTGGTAGGAGTAGGAAGCCCAGCCTTGCTCCTGGAGAGCTGCTGGTGGATTTGAACCGTCAGCCCTGTGGGCCGCAGTCCCGCACACAATCACTATGCTGCCACCAGCGCTCTGCTAATAGACTTTGCCTGTGACATAGAATCTCCAAGGATTCAAATCTTGGTCACACATCTTCCTAGGGCGAGTCTAGGTAAATCTTCGACTTTGCAAACCCTAGTTTCCTTCTCCGTAAAATAAGGAACTGTTCTCTCACAGCCATTGGTCAGTTCCAACTCAGCAGGACCTGGAAACACAGGGTAGACCTGCCCCCTTGAGCTGCTAAGACTGTAATTCTTTGTTTTGTTTTGTGTGTGTGTGTGTGTGTGTGTGTGGGCATCACTGCCTCTGGAGGTCGTGGGCGCTTACCCAGTGCTGCTCCTGAGAGCCGCCGCTGGATGTGAACCGCCAAGCCCGCGGGCCACAGTCCCGCACTCAACCACTTACGCCACCGGGGCTCAGCCCTAAGGCTGTAACTCTTCATGGGAGTAGAAAACCTCCCCTCTCTCCCCCGGAGCAGGTGGCAGTTTTGAAGTGCTGACTTTGCAGTTAGCAGCCCAACTTGTAACCCCTGTACCACCAGAGCTCCTTAAGGAACGGGCAGGACCAGCGACTGATTCACAGGGTGGCTGAAAAAGTAATGCACTGAGCAGAGTCTGGCACATAGTAAGCACTCAGTAAATGCCAGCTGCCATTCTACGTTCATCCTTTCAAAGTAAGTGCTGCATGAAGCCCTCTCTGGTCATGAGAAATTCTCTCAGCATCTTTCACTGACACTGCTGGGGATACCATTGTGGTTTGGGACATTTCCCCTAAACACCCAAAGGCACAGTTCAGAAAGAAATAGTAAGTCCGTATTTTCTGATTATACCCAAACTCAGAGTCATCCAGTCCGCGCCAACTCATAGCGACCCCCTGGGGGTTTCTGAGACTGTGGCTCTTTCCTAGAGTAGAGAGCCCCGTCTTTCTCCCAAGGAGGGCTGGGGCTTTCAAACCGCGGACCTTGCAGATGGCAGCCCAACTTGCAACCACTACACAGTCAGGACTCCTCCTCCGCTTAGACAGCGGCTGCTCATTCCTCCTATGCTACCAGTTTTAGAAACTGAATCTAAAATTTCATTTTTTTGCGGTAATATTTTAATGATTTCGATGTTATAAAGGGGGAGTGTGGAAAAGTCTTTCCAAGATGTTCTAGAGACAAAAAAAAAAAAATTCAGGGCTAGGCGTTGCTTTTCTTTTTTTCCTTCCACCCATCCTCCCTTGGCTCTTTCTTTCCTTCTCTTCCTGTTTTCCTTTTCCTCCCTAACTACACTGCATCCTGAACTCTTGTGTTGCTGCTGCTGTTGTTATGGGAGAAGACAATGGCTTCGTTCACAAACAAAGTCAGTTATGCAGAAGAAAACATGCAACACCAGAGCGTTGGTCGCAGAGACAGGATTCCAGAGCGGAACTTACCCCTCGCTTTAGGCTCCGGAAGCAGTGGATTTTGGGTTTGGAGGTCATGAACTCGTTGAAGCGATGGGAGAGGGGTTCCTTTTGCTGCTTGGGAGACTGGGGGCCGTTGGGAACAGCAGAGGGTGAGGCAGAGGCAGGGGGAGGAGGGGGAGGCTGATGGGGGGATGTTAAAAGGGACATAAGCTACATGTAAGAGATGGAGCAGTGACAGAATAAAAAAATCAGAAACAAGAAGACACAAAACAAAAATAAGCATCAAATAATATTTGAAATCCAAAGCAAGTAAAACACAATCAAATATTTCGGCCATGGTCCAAAGGAAAACATGGAGAATGTGTTAAATGAAGAATAGGATGAAAGTGGGAATTTTAGTAAGTAAGGAAGAATTGCCAGAAATCTTTGCCCAGAAGCTCATGCGGACTGTGGCATGCAAATTAGCGTTCTAATTAGGTATTCTAAACCAGTTAGAGCCAGAAGGGTAAATAAAACACTTGTAAACGACCTAAACTAACAGAGCTTGATGGAAAGAAATGAAAGACCTGAAGTGCTATGGTGAAAAGAGCAAGGCAGTCTTTTACAGTTTAACATTAATACATTCTAATGTTAAAGCGGCAGTGTTGCCTTGATCCTGTTTTATGGTCAAGGCTCTCATGCACCTTATGTATCACTCTAGAAAAAGAAAGCGGAAAGTGTTCATGGATATACACGTTAACATGAATTCAAACCAAGTTATTAACCCGTGGCAGCTACGGTCAGAGGTGCTGACAGTTATTAAAACTCTTTGCACTCTCCCCTTCCCCAGCCCAGGCAATCAGCGGTCTAGGAGACTCAGGTGTGTAAGGAGGGATGTGACACAGCCACAAGGTCAGTAATCTGTTAGTGTGCATGACATGGGACAAGTGAAAATGCAGCTGTAAAAACACACATGGCCACAGCTAGAAAACCACCACCAAAGAGAACTTCTGTCTTAAAAGAAAAGATAGCACACTAGCCTTTTGCATTCTGAAACAAAAGGCTTCAATCTGAGTTGTCGTTTTTTTAAAAGACTGAAACAGCCAAAATCGTCAGTTTATGACTTTTCACACTGGGTCCAACCATCAGTACCTTGTTTTTCTTGATGAATGGCCATAACTTCCCCTTGGTTTTGCCACCAAATTTGAGCTCGGTTTTGCCTTCTCCCCTGGAGTTGGAAAGGCTGTTATCTGACACAGTGCGCTTCATCGGTTGAGTATAATCCTCAAATTCGATGTCACCGGGCGGCTCAAAACCCGACTTGTAAGCTTCAATCACTAGCTGTGAATCCTGAAATCACATACACAAATATATTCAAATCAGCCACTGCCATATCGTGATTGTTGACATATTGTGGATTGAGAATAGGTTTTTTTATACCCTAGTAATGTTTTTCAGAGTTAGAATTCATCAAATTTCTAAAGCTGCATCAAAAAGTGCAAGAGACCTTTTCGAGGCCCTTTTTCTACATTTGGAGAAATTAATTCTAATTTAAAACTACTTTGTTAATAGTAAAAAAATCCCTGGATGGTTCTTATGTGAACATACTAGGAGATACCATAACACAAACGCCTGGTTAGTATATACAAAGGCAAAGCAAAGACTACTCTCTTGAATGTCTGTGGGTTAACAACATTAGTCGTTACTTATTTTTCTTTGTATTTCATCAAAGATTGAATTATATCCCAAAGATTATGTGTCATTTTAACTGGGCCATAATTCTAGGTGGTTTGGCAGTTCAGTAATGAGATGATCCTTCTCCATAATGTGATTTGAAATGGTCATTCAAAATCAACTGTAAACAGATTAAGGTAGCATGTAACACCTACCTAATTCAGGTCACTACCCCTAGTCTGACATAAGGGGAGTTTTCCGGGGGTATGGCTAGCATCATCTTTTTGCTTATAAGAAATAGAGAGAATGGAACAGAGAGAAGAGACCTAACTACCACCAACACAGAAGAACTGGGTACAGAGCTCATACTTGTGCTGAGAATCTTCTAGATCAGTGGTTCTTAATCTTTTTAATACAGTTCTTCATGCTGTGGTGACCCCAACCATAAAATGATTTTTGTTGCAATGGGTACATAAGTAAATGTGGTGAAGAAAGCTGATGGTGCCCAGCTACCAAAAAAAAGACATATCATCTTGGGTCTAAAAGGCTTGAAGGCAAACAAGTGGCCATCTAGCTCAGAAGCAACAAAGTTCACATGGAAGAAGCACACCAGCCTGTGTGATCAGGAAGTGTCACAGGGATCAGGTAACAGGCATCCAAGTACCAAAAAAATCATATTATTGTGAATGAGGGGGAGTGCAGATTAGGGACCCAAAGTCCATCTATAGGCAACTTACAGAAGGGTCATGGGGAGGAGAAAAGCCAGTCAGGGTACAAGGTAGCAACAATGAAACATGCAACTTCCTCTAGTTCTAAAATGCTCCCCCCCACACACACATACTATCATGATCCCAATTCTACCTTACAAATCCAGCTAGACCAGAGGATGTGCACTTGTACAGATAGGAACTAGAAACACTGGGAATCCAGGACAGAGACCCCTTCAAGACCTGTGGTGAGAGTGGCGATACCGGGAGGGTGGAGGGAAGGTGGAGTAGAAAGGGAAACTGATTAAAAGGACCTAAATATAACTTCCTCCCTGGGGGATAGACAACAGAAAAGTTGTGAAAGGAGACGTGAGCAGTATATAATATGGCAATAATAGTCATAAATTATCAAGGGTTCATGAAAAGTGAGAGTGGAGGGGAAAAATAAGGATCTGATAACAGGGGCTCAGTAGAAAGCAAATGTTTTGAGAATGATGAGGGCAACAAATGTACAAATGTGCTTGATGCAATGGATTTATGTATAGATGGTGATGGGTTATATGAGCCCCCAATAAAATTATTTGAACCGCGACCCTACAGCCAACAGAGAAAGAAAGACTTCCCCAAGTGTGAGCAACCTGATTTTAGACTCCCAGCTTCCTAAACAGTGCAAGGAAAAATTTCTGTTGGCTGAAGCCATCGACTTGTGGCACTTCTGTTGCAGCAGCACTAGATAACTAAGAGAAGAGTCCTGGTGGCTTAGTGGTTCCATGTTGGCCTGGCCTGCTTACTGCAAGGTCAGCAGTTCAAAACCACTAGGAGAAAGAGGGGGCTTTCTTTTCCCCTAAAGAGTTCGAGTCCCAGAAACTCACAGAGGCAGTTCTACTTTGTCCTGTACGATCACTAGGAACCAGCATCAACTCAGTGGGCACGGCGAGACAACTAAGACACTCAGGACTGATTGATCTCCCCCACTAGAATGTACACTTTCTCTGTTATTGTTTTCTCTACCAAATCCCTATAGCACCTAAATGGTGCCAGGTGATGCCAGTATGCGATAAAAGGAAGCGGGATAAATTCATGAAAGGAGTGGGGTTCACTCTAGGAGAAACTCTGGGTCAACGTTATCTTAGCAAGCTGACTCAGAAAGTGGAGACAACTGCACATGAAGAAGATATAACTAAGCATATAAGCATGCTGGTCAGATCAATAGATCGATGTATAGATACAGTACAAAACACATGTGATGTGTAATAGCAATAGAACCTACTGATCATTGATTAAAACCGATTAAGGCCATTTTTTGAAAACCGGTGACAGTAATTTGGAAAGATTTAAGGTTCAGTCTTTAAGGGTCAATTTAATGGCGAGACTCTGTCTCATGTACTTGAGCACATAATCAGGGGAGGCCAGTCCTAAGAAGGATCTCATGCTTGGTAAAGGGGATGCCCCCCTCCCCACCCCAAAAGATGAAGGCCCTTGACAAGATGGCTTGACACCGAGGCTGCGAACATGGGCTCGAGCGTGAGAATAATGGAGAGGATGGCGCACGGCGGCGGTGAGTTCAAAGGACCGGAGGGCAGTTAACCAGCACTCCGTGAGCTCGCCATGTCACTCACTGGTGTGAGTTGCTGGGAAGGGCGCTCTGACTCGGGGCAAAGCGAAGTGAAACACTGCCGGGTTCTGCGCCTTGTCACTGGGAGCAGTTGCAAATCTAACCACTGAAATCCAGTTTCCACTAACCGACTCTTTGGAAGTGGAGTTCCCGGCCTTTCTTCCCAGTCCACTTTAATCTGCAGTTCCGAAGCAACTTGCTCAGCATCGGGGTGGCACGGGTGCCTCTTTGGGGGGTAGCTGCACATCAGGTGCTCTGGTCAGAGTCCAGCCTGAGCCTCTGAGTGGAAGATGAGAGGTCTACTACTGCACCTCAACCTTCCCCTGTTAATTAGCGGTAGCTCTCTGGAGTATTTAATGCATGGCTATGCCAGAGACAGTCCCGTGCCTCTGGACAGTCAATTACCCCTCCTCCTACGTAACAAGAATCTGGATTTTAAGCTGGGCAAATTGCCACCCACCTTTTCCCCTCGCTTTTTGTCCTGCAGGATGTGGTCCCAAGACCAACTTCTGACCTACTCATGCGCTTTGAGGAAGTCTTCAAATGGGGGCCCTGGGTCTGGTTTTCATATTCCGCGCCTGCTCAGATCGATCACAAGTCGAAAGGTCATAGAATCAAAAGCTATAAACTGCGGGGCACCTGGGTCCATGAAGACCCCTTTAAAGATGTCTAAACATCTTTTATGTGAGAGGAAAAAGTAAACCGTCTTGTTTAAGAGACTGTTCGGTTATAGGAAGCTAAAACTGTACAAGCAGATTCAGTGCCATCATCGTGACGGGAGTGGCATCGATGACACCGCCCTGTTAAGAGTGAAAACATGGTCATCTGAGATGAACGGAAACTTGTTGCTGCTGCGTGCTGTTGAGTCATTTCCAACTCACAGGGAGCCCATGCGTGAGGGTGGAACTGCCCCGGGGGTTTCTGGGCTGCACGGGTTGACAGGAGCAGATTGCCACATCTAGGTCCCCAAAAGCTGTTGGGTTGGTCTACACTGCTAACCTCTCAGTGGATTTGAACCACCAATCTTTTGGACAGTTGCTGAGCATTTAACGATGGGACTACCGGGGCTTCTTACATGAAAATCACATAATTCGACAACCCACTTTGAATTTTGAGGTGATTAGGCATTTTAAAATGAACTCAAGGAGGGGAGAGTTTGTGGGGAACAGATCTAAAAATGGTCTAGCCCTCTAGTATCTCATCGCTCAGTAAACTACCATCCCTTAACCTATCACCCTTTCCTACTTCACTTCCCTCAAATATTAATCATGTTTATAAACTCTAAACACGTCTCTTTTCTCTCTTTCTTTCTTTCTTTTTTGTTGTTGTCTGTCTCCTCCTTCATAATGGTGCCTGGCACCTGTGACTGAGGGAGGACAGTCAAACATGTGCCAGACAGCAGCAGACAGGGTGTGAAGGTAAACAGATAGCAGAGTTTAGAAAAGAGAACACAAGACTATGTGTCCCTGGACAAGACCAGAACCAATTTGAGTTCCCAGTTCTCCTTAGCAGAACCTTAGCAGGTCAATGTGAGGACCACGGGACTGGAAAGAAGCAGATTTAAAGATATAATAGCGGGGCGGGGGGGGGGGGAAGATTGGAGGGGAAAGAAAGGGGGGCCCATATCAAGGGCCCAAA
>PVJH01033698.1:0-21310 GCA_004026705.1 Nesogale talazaci | reverse complement strand
AAAGTCCAATCTTTCTCCCAAGAGGCTGCTGGGGGACTTGAACTTCAGACCATGCAGATTGCAGACTGACATGCAACCACTATGTCACCAAGCTTCCATTTGGAATACAGTGAATGTTCTTACGCAAAAAGCAAACGGAATAGCATTTTCATATATTTGAATAAACTGTCAATGTAATGAGAAATTAGCATTCAGATATGATTCTTCTCTTGTATTTAGCCATCTGCAGCATCCTGGCACAAGTCCTTGGGGCTAAACCGTATTAATCCCTTCCAATGTGGTCATTCTTATTCTGACCAATCAGGGGCACGGACAACAGAAACATGGGGGAAGGGAGAGAGTGCAAGGCAATAATAATTTATCAATTATTAGGGACTCACTAGGGTTTGAGGGTGAGAAGGATGGGGAAAAAAGAGGAGCGAGTCCCAAGGGCTTGAGAAGAAAGAAAATGTTTTGAAAATGATGATGGCATTACGTGTACAAATGTGCTCAATACAATTCATGTATTTATGTTTATAAGACCTTTAAGACACTCCAATAGAGTGATTTATTAAAAAAGAATGAAGATAAGTAGGTACATGAATAAATAAATAAAAGTAAAGATGTTCTAAGCATTTAAAAAAACACACACAGAAACAAAGAAAAGCCAACTTGCTCCCTTAAATGAATTATCTTGTTTTTAAGGATAAACATGTAGGCTATGTTTATATATACATACATATAGATATATATTGACTTATGTCTGAATGGTATTTTTTTCCCCAAATGAAATGTTGAACTGAATCTACAGGTGACATTGTGCCAAGTTAAGTAAGTATGGAAGATTTGACAAAAATATAGTATATGGTGATTCATGAGAGAGAAGTGACTATTTGGATATGCCCCTCTGTGAGAAATGTCTTTAGTGACTACTCTGGCATTGTGTTTTGGGAGACATACTGGTATACTCAATTGCAATAAGCAGCAATAGAGGTGGCTTATATTACCTTTGATTTCCCAGAGTCTCTGAGGAATAGTGCTTAGACTATGGTGCTCTATCACAGGTGATTCAAGAAGCCTGCGGCTTTTGAACTCTAGGATAGAATGTGAGGGGCCCGACTTTTGCCAGGAGACACGGGCCCATCCTGCTTTACATATTTTTACAACCCCGTCTTCCCATGCCATGCTGCATTGATGCTACTTTTGCTCCGTCATTGCAGCAGCCACACCGAACACACAGACAATACTCACAACTGATGAAGCAAATTATTATTAGGGAAAGTTAGCACAAGTGCATTAACTTGTGTCACTGGTATCCTTAGCCAGCAGACAAAGCTCTGGTTCTATTAGCTACTTGGTCCGTTGGCCTTTTTCTACTTAGACTAGGAAGCCAACGCCGGACAGGGTGCCCACTGGTTCCAAAGCCTCAGACTAGCCTCAAAGTGGTTAGGGCACCACACTCCACATTGCTGTTCCTCAGAGACTCTGACACTGGGCTCAGCGGCTTCCAACATTCCAGATTAAGATCTTGCACATGCTCTTCCAAGGACCCCAGGGTTTGTCCTTTCTGCCACCTCAAAGATGGATCAGCTTTAAAGTCAGGGGGTAGTAACCCAAACTGACCAATCCCCTCTATTAGTGTCACATATGCCCCATTTTATAGCCTCGCCCATAAGGCATAGTAAGATATTCCACTCCACCACATTGATCTGTTATATTTATTCAGAATTTTAACTGTTATTTCATAAGGTTGTGGATTTTTTGTGGGATTGATATTGCTATCCTTAATGAGTTTTTACAGCATAGTAATGAGTATCACTATCCCTGCCTGATGAGACTTGAAAACATGTTTTACTTTTGTAGACATTACTAATTATTTAACCAGCTATTATTAACCATTCCATGAATTTTTTATATTCTTATTTTCCTTACTTTAACTTGCACATGATTTCCCTCATCTCTTATGACATTATTTAACTTTCTCATTAACCAAAGTATTTTATTTTGTCATTTCAGTTGATAAAATGAAGAGAAAATAAGGATTTACGATATGCCTCTGGTATCATTGCCAATAAAGGTGAATTCATATGAATTAAATAGAAAATGATAGGAAACTCTCTATCAAGATGTATCTCTATAACAAGATAATTTCTTACTATCCTGAAGCTGAGGATGAGTCAGAAAGTATTGTTTCAAAATCATGGAAAGCTTTATTTAACAAAAATCCATAACATGTAGCTATTGTTTCTATACACATCTGAAGGCCGTGGGCAAATCACTCCAATCCTTCCCCCAATTAATTCTGAGTGCTCTGATTAATATAATTTTGACATCCTCAGCATAGTAATACGAAACTCATTGGTACTGAGTTGCTTTTGACTACTCATGACCCAAAGACAGTAGAATTACCCTCTTTTGCTTTCTGAGATTGTAAATTTTCATAGTCTCAGAAAGCCTCATTTACTTCTTTGAATAAAACAAACCATCAAAGCCTCATGACTCCTTTGAACAAAACCTCACTGTCTTTGGGCCTGTTCTCTATAGGACAGCTAGATCTTCCATAGGAGATTTCTCTGATGAAGAATCTTTACAGCATTAGCTTCCTTACATCTTTCTCCTGCTAGTGGTTGCTGGTGTTCAGTTGCTGGCCTTGAGGTAAGCCTCCCAGTCCATTCTGCTAGCAGGGTGGTGAATAGACTGACTGGTCATGAACTGCCCAGTATGTAATCTGCACACCATATGAAATTCTCAGAGGTATCAAATTATGCTTATTGTTAGTGATCTTTGCCTTTGAGTCCTCAACAGGAGCCTGACAAGGCATTATCAGGGCTACCGAGTGGATGGAGTAAGGTGTCTTATTGTAATTCTCGTAGGACAGCTTCACTCAAAGAATATGCAGGTGAACTGTTGTGCATGAAAGCATTCTCACTGTATTTCTCAGGCATTTTCTTAGCAATATTGCTTTCAATTTTCTTAAAATTTATCACTAATGAGCCTCCCTGACTTTCCTGTGTCCTTAGAGGAAATATATCATGATGATTCCTTTGAATCCCATAAGACAGTACCCATAACCTTCTGAGCTGTGGTCTGTGAGTTGAAATTATCTGAACAGGGGAGCTCCTCGGAAGCCATGGTTTTGGATGGGTTTTTGTTTTAAGGCACTAACATGAGAATAAGAATGTCATATATAGATAGATATAGATATCTATATCTATATATGGATATCTTTATATCTAGATATAGACATAGATCTATATTCTCCAAAAATCAGACTCACTGCTATCAGGTCAATGTTCACTCATAGTCACCACTGTGGTTGAGACCTAAACAGTTTATAGGAATTGAAAGCCCTTACTCCTGAAGAGCAATTGGTGCTTTCAAATTGCTTTCCATGTGGGTCTCAGCCCAACACCTACTACTTACGCTATCAGGGCTTGTGTGTGCTGTGTGTGTTTGTGTGTGTATCTGGAATAAACCGATGCAGGGGTGAACTGCAACCCTAATGGCAATATTTTTCTATATACTCTCATATTTATGCACTTTTGTTAACATTGTGCACATGCCTACAAGTGTGCTGGTACTTATACATTGCTTTGGAATCTTACCTTTGCCAGAAAACATATTCACATAATGTGAGCACAAGTCACCATTAAATTGAAATGGATGTCATAAAGACATGAGGAAAGAATACTCACAGTCTGTCTTCTAGAAAATGTTCCCAAATTCTGGAGTGCTGAGAGACTGCAATTAGTTATAGGGGTCAAAGGAAGAGTCCTCTGTCCAAGCTACTCTACCATCAAAAATTAGTTTCAGAATCTCTCCTATCATCCACTTTTATATATATTTTAATTTCTTGTCTTTTTAATGACCTCTTCCTTTCCTTTTTCTGGTTGGGAGGGGACATCACTGCCCTCTGGTGGTCATGGGAGCTATCCAGCCTTGCTCCCAGAGAGCTGCTGCTGGGGATTTGAGCTGCCAAGCCAATGGGCCGCAGTCCCGCACTCAACCACTATGCCACCAGGGCTCAGCCCCAACCTCTTCCTTTCTTCATAACTAATGTTTTTGATGTCATTCCATACTTTATCAGGTCTTCTGTCAGAAATATTCAATATATCAAAAAAATGTTTGAGATGCTTTCCAAAATCAGATGAGGTCTGCTCAAAATCATTTCTTGGCCTTGTTTTAATGCTCTGAAGCTTCAACCTGAATTTATGCATAAGCAATTGGTTATCTGTTCCTGAGATGCCCCTAGGTTTTTATTAGCTGCTGCTGCTGCTGTGCTTCTCTATTGTCAATGCCCACAGATGCAGTAATTTTGATTTCTGTGTATTTTAACTGGATCCTGTTCATAAGTGTCTCAAAGGCTAATACCTCCAAGGTGAACATCCATTCTTTCTCAACAGTCTCTTCTTCATCTGAAAGCTCTCTAGAACCTACTCAATGTAGATAAGTGTACTGACATTTGAAATAACAATGACATAGATTCCAGCATCACAGCAACCCACAAGCCACTACGGTATACCATATTGACAGACAAGTGGTCGTCTAGGCTTTTACTATTAGCTACTCTAAAAGGCCTACAACTTTGCCCATGACCCAAGTGCAAAACACCTTCTGATTTTAGTTATATATCATCACAGCATCCCACCATGGTTACCTAACCCTTTTGCAGTTATTTTGTCTTCCACAATAGAAATGCTACAGATGGATGGGTTTAGTGTGCAGTCATATATCTTCTCACAATTTATGAGGCTATGGTCTGAATTGAGGCTGAATGTTTCCCAGAGAAGAATTTCTCTTTTTAATAAATTGTAGAGGTAAACTCTTGGCTTCCTTTCTTTATCTGCAGGCTAGAATGACTTGGAAATATTCAAGTAACTTGCACACATCTTCCCCCGGGTTAAGGAGTTCTCAGTTCTAGGTTCTGGGACCAAATAACAATGGCCTTGCCTGGCTCCCAGCTCTTCTTTCTTGATGCTACTGAGAGTCCGCCTCTGCAGGGCTCCTCTCTCACTTTGTCTTGTACGATAAAAGACACAGGTCAGACCCCAGGGAAGCACCCTTAGTATAGAATAGCTTACTGTATGACGTGATCAAATATTTTGCATCCAAATTTAATCTCCTAAAATTGACAAGCTTATTACCTGGGACAATATTGTGTGATATTTTTAATCATGCCTTACCAAATTTGATCACTGCATAACTGCAATGTTCATGCACTGATTTGTGGCCCAGATAAGTTAATGATTATTTGAGGGGTACACATGAATGAAAAATTGACTACTTGAAAAATTGAATGAAAATGACTACTTGAGAAAATGACTTTGCAATACTTTAAAATGAAAATGAAAATATGTAAAGGACATAATTTGAACTTTATAAATAATCAGTGGACTAAAACAAATACAGAAATTTTACATTGCTTTACATTAAAGTTTTAAAAATGAAGCTTAAAACTTCAAAAAATTGCTAAGATATAAAACCAAACTATTTTTTCCTGAAAATCTATATGTAGAAAAGTATAAGTTTCTTATGGGTGTTTTATAAAATGAAAGTACTCTTTTAACTATGTGTTGGTTTTATATAAAGTTTATGAATTCACTTTATATTTAGAGTATGTATTTTTGTTTACCCCTTATTTAAGCAGACATTCTGTATTCTTTTTTTTTAAAAAGAAAAAAAATGGGAATAACTTTTGAGACTAAAACCATCTCTGGGGGAAAAAAAGCAACACTATCTATTTACACTATATGTTTCAATAAGCACAAAATAGTTCAAATAAAATAGATTCAGAAAAGAAAGAAAGTTGCTATGCCAAGAATACTTCCTCATTTCTGTACAAATAAACCTCTGGAAGAAATTTTTAAAAACATGATCAAATGTAAGTGTTTAGTAAGAAAACAATGTTCCTCTAGCTTCAATCGCTTCATGTTTGCCAGCTAGAATTATTCTAAATATTGCATCATCCTTCTTTCCCAACACCTGGCTATGCTGTGTAGTGGAAAATAAGGGTTTTATTTTGAAGATTGAATTCAACCATTTTAGCTAGATCATCCTCCTTAGAAGCAATGTAAATTATTGCAAAATCATAACTTTATTGGACGGGGAAGCATGGCAACACATGCATCCCTGTCTGTTTGCAAGAAGACACAACTGTGATGCTCAGAGAAACTTGAAAAGTCCTACATGCAAAAAACGTTTTATAATAAATGGGAGTGGTTTTTAGGTGAGGTTTATTTATTACATAGGGCAACTAAACTTAAATTGTGAGTTTAACATTTCTCTATGGGAATTGCCATTTAAAATGTCCCCTTTAATTTTTTTTAAAATCCAGGTGCATTTTCAAATATGGATTCCAAACTTATCTCTTTTGAAATATAATTACCAGAACAAAAAAAAGATGTCATGCTTTAAAATTCACATTTTTTAATTATGTTCATGTGGTTCCGAAACCAGTGAATTTACTAAAATATGGCTTAAGTTTACCCTACAAACTAAAGTAGTTATTAATAGTTGCTACTTGATTTTCCCTGAGTTTGATATTAAAAGCCACAGTTTTCATTCTGAGTCAAAGCAACAAATAAATCAAAATAAAACACTGTCTGGTATTGTGCCATTATTGCAGTCTTTCCTAATTCCCTCACCTTGTTGCAGTCACAGTGTCGATCCATATCATTGATGGTCTTCTCAATTTTGCTGATCCTTACTATGCCAACCATGAAGCACTGCTCCTGGGACTAGTCCCCACTGAGAGTATGCAACTTGGCCTCCTGGCTTTAAAGCATGCTCTAATATAGGTTTTCCTACATGGGTTTGTTTTATTTACTAGCACTCCATGTATACTCAATATTCTCTGACAGTACCATGATTCACAAGCATTTATTTTATACTTTATTATTTACTGTGTATTCATCACATTTGCATGTGGTGATCAAAAAATCACCACATTAACATTGATATATGCTGATTAAAAATGATAGTTGGATGATCGCTGACCCAATGGCTTGGATCAAGGGCACCACATATCTGAGCACAACATTGGTGCTTTGCAAAACTTAAAAGAATTATTTTGAAGCAGAGTCCCTTCCTATACAGTGTGGTTGTGGAGTTTGACTACTGCTTCATTGGGAGTTGCTCTTGCATCCAAGTAAAAATAAAACATCTTCATCTTCAATATTTGCTGTTTCTCAGGATGTTATTCATTCAGCCCATTGTCAGATGTTTGCTTTCTTCCCATGTTGCTGAAAATCATCACAACAGTTGTTGTTGCTGCCAGGTGCCTTGAAGTCAGCTCCGACTCAAAGACCTTCTGCACAACAGAAGAAACCAGGGTCTGCTCCTGTGCTGTTCTCACCACTGTCCTCCTGCTGGAGTCCATTGTTTTAGTCACAGATCAATCCATCTTCTTAAAGTTCTTTTTCACTGTCCTGCTAGTTCTAAGCATGATATCCTTTTCTAAGAGTTCATCCTTCCTGGCAAAAGGTCCAAAGTATATGATGGCCAGCTATCAGACTGTAGTTGTTAGGTTTCTGGACTGGATAATTCCTCAGTTCTAGGCTTCACCTGATGAAAGAATTCATGCTGCAGACTGTTTTGCAATAAAAGTGGGTTTTTATGAAATGAAAGATAAACTTCAGATTTTCCAGTCTCAAACTGGTTCACAATGGGCTCAGAAAACCACATGGAAAAGAGTACCCGTGTGTGATTCTTGGGGGGATCCTGGAAGGTCAGAAACCCAAGCCTCCTAGAGACTTAGCGCAGGTGGGCCAAGAGGCAATGGGCCACCAATAGGCCTGGAGACTCTAACCCTCTACCTGCCTTTCACTAGCAGCAAAGTAAGAGAGCATCCCACAGCGTGCATTGTTTATGGTATTTGTGTTAGTCCGGGTAGACTAGAACAAATTTCATAGGCACACATATGGACATAAGGGAATGGTTTATATACAAAAGGAATGGGACATTGAGAAAGCATCCCAACCCAGTCCAGTTCAAAGTCATAAGTCATAAGTCTGATATTAACCCAAGACCCCAATACCAGGATATAATGTCTCCTGCTGACTCACGAAGTCACAGGTCAGTGGTGCAGAATCCCAGCGCTGGCTCCCCACTTCCAGGCCTCAGGTTTCATCAACAGCATCCAGTGGTGGCAGAAGCAACTCGTCACTATCATGAATCTCCACATGGCCTCTCCAGCTTCAAAGGTCTGGCTCCATCAGGGCAAAGCCATGTGGCTTCTCTGGCTCCTCAGATGCTGCCATCTTGTCTTGTCCATGATTCATCATCTCTGAGACTAACTCCCAACAACTAGGGAGATAGCTTCTCATCTCTACTAGGGAAATATAGCGAGATTCCCAGAAGTCTCAGGAGAAAGACATGCCCACACCGAAGCCTTATTGGCTACTCAATGACTATCTCCAGATTAACAGGCTAGACTCCACCCCTACATCTCATTCATGAATTTAACATAGGCACATGACTGCCACAGAACTGTTTGACCCCATTGGCTAAATTAGGCCCACAGAGGTGGTATCATGAGCTTGGGCCTATTTTGGCCCACCCAGGGGTACTTCCCACCTGACTCATGGCTTGATTATTAGTATCCTCAGTTTGAGGTCTTCATAGGTGACTAATGATTGCCTAATTTCCCTCAAACCAACTCTATGGAGACCTTCACAGGCATGGGAAAGACAACCCTCTGTCCCTAACTACCTACTTAACAGTCACTTTATTATAAGGGCTTCAACTGTCCAATTTCAGTAAACCAGTTTGTATCATCCCCATCTTCCAAGTTGTTAATGAAACTTTCTCAAACTATAATGCTACATTATCTTTAATTTAGTCTGACTTCTTGACTCATTCATCATGTTAGACATGTGTATCCATATCATCTACAGCCATATCTGTATCATCTCTATATATATCATCTATCTATATCTATACCATCTATATCTATCTATAACAACTATTACTATATGTGTGTGTACATGTAGTTAATTAGTCCACAGTAGTACAGAGGGATCAGTTTAACTCACTTTATTGGTAAAGCTAATATACTGAAAATCCTTCTAATCACTGGGCTGCCTGCTTCAATGGCATGGAGGGAGATGGCATAGTCTTCCCTCAGATATGGCAAGCAGAGTCTGCCCAGAGGCAGGAGACCAGAATAGGTCAGCAACAGTCTGTAGCTCAGGACTTTCGCAAAGCAAGCCTGGACAAACAATGCAGAGCATTAGAATCCATCAGTCTCAAGGCTAAGCAACATATGTACCAACAGCATGGAGAAGCAGGCCCCAAAGGAGACCAAGTCCACAGGTTGGCTTGGATCGGAGGTGGTATAGCACACAGGGTGAGACAGAGAGCTAGCTAAAGCAGCAGCTCACTGGCCTGATCACCAGGGACCAAGAGAGATGGGCGAAAGCCTTGCATAGCCATTTACCTAACCTAACTTTGACCAGATTAATCCTACATAGTTCTAATGACCAGATTTGCACAATAAATTCAACTATCATATTTACCTAGCATACATATTGAATAAGTATTTTGTAAGGCTACAACCCCAATGCAGAAATTTCCTGAATTTGTTAGTGAGTAGCCTCTTGTTCTGTTTGATCTATGTACAGTTTCCACATGAATAAAGTAAAGTGTTCTGGAATTCCTATTTTTCAAAAATTATGTATAATTTGATAGATATGCAGAGTTGAATGTTTTCATATACCTAAATGCAAGTAGGTCTTTCTGATTTCATCTGAAATTAGCCAATATTAATATAAGCAGTGATACAGTATATTCTGTGTCCTCCTTTGAATCTAGTTCAAATTCTGGCTGGTCATATTGATCTACTGCAAAAATTTTTAAAGCATTAATATTAGGAAAACTTTACTTGCATATAGTATGAAAGATAATATTCAATAATTTCTCCACTCAGTTGGATCACTTTTATTTGGAAAGGGTAAAATTATAGATCAATTCTGGTTGGTTGGTCAGGTAGCTGCTTTCCAAATTTCTTGGTGTATGGAAATGAGTGCTTCCATAATGCTTTCATATGTTTAAATATCTAAATTCCTGTAGTTTTTTAACACCAATTACTTCAGTGAAGTTTGAACTTTTTTATTTCTGTGGTATGTCAAATAAAATTTTTGGTACAATGACTATATTCTTTCTATCATATTCTAACATTTCCTGTAAAAATCAATATTCTGTGCATACACTTATTCCATATATCAACTTGAAGTTTGAATTATTTCTTCAGTCCCTTTATCCTTGAGGAATACAAACTCTTTTCTTTCTTTTTGGTCTTTTAAATTCAAGTCTTTGCAGATCTTATTAGAAAACTTAGTTGGTCTTCGTGAGCTGCTATTTGAGCTCTCTTACGCTGCTTTATGACATAATTTAATTTGATTTCCTCTACATACAAACAAGTTCACAGTCTTCTGAAAGCTATTTGGCCATTTATTCCTTTCCTGACTTTCAAGTAATTTTTATTTTAAATTATATGACATTATTGTGTCATTTTATAGCTCCTCTGTTCTTCAGTCATTTATGCTCAAAGTTTTCAAATCTACCTTGGACGTGGTCTTAGGCTCAGATAGAGTGTTCTCAAGTTCATAATTTGGCTCTACTAGACTTGTTTTATTTTTTATATCTTAAACTTGAACTTCTATATGAATAATTTATGGTAATCTCCTTGACCCCAACCTTTCATATGACTGATGATAAAGACTTTGTGTATCACCTATCCACACATGGAGTTGATTGACTCCTGTGAGTTCTATCCAGTGACATCTACATATATAGTTTTCAGACATGGTGTCCACCACTCATCTCTTAGTTTCTTATAATGCATAAATTGTATGTTGTCTCGGTGTTGAAAGCTTTTCCACTAGCAGGGATATCCAAGGTGAAAATGTTTAAATTAAACTCCCATATTAAAAAGAAAACTAGGAAAGAGGGATGATAATCTATGTCTTTAAATATTGCACAGTGAAAACTTTTAAAAGGCAGTGAAACATTCACTGATATACTGCTAAAAATTAGCAACTTAGGTTAAAATAACTCAGAATACAACTGAGGAAGAATTATCTCCTTATAGTAAAATTGATTTTGAATAAGGTGGATAAAATAACACTATAAGAATCTTCATTTGTTGATATGACAAAACCGAGATGACTAGAAAGACCTTCAAACATAAATTGTGATATATATAAAATATGAATCTAGGGAAATTGGAAGTTATTAAAAATTAAGTGAAATACTTAATAATCAATGGCATGGAGTCAGACTTAACTATGTCAATACAGGGATTTTTGTCTTTGTTTTCTGTAAACATTTTTGAGCTGATACAAAGTGATATTGGCCATTTCAAATTGGAAAATTGTAAGCTCTATTATGCTAGAAATGACTAATTGAAGTGGAATGAAGCCAAACTAAGATCAAAAAGAATATTTCAATAGGTTTCTTGAAATGTAACCCTGTCTGTGATAGGATGTATGCATATATCCATGTGCCTACAAGGAATCACAGCTATTATGATTACTACTGAAATTTAATCACTGGCTTAGACTGTTTTTTTAGAAAAGTAAATACAGTGACACTTCTATTTATTTATTTATAGCATGGAAATGGCCCACCTTTTTTTTTTTGTTTGTTTCTTTGGGCATCACTGACCTCTGGTGGGAGCAGGAGACCCAGAATTGCTCCTGGAGAGCTGCTTCTGGATTTGAACCACCAACCCAGTGGGCTGCAGTCCCACACACATACACCACCCACAGGGACTCAGTCCCTGGCCCACCCTTTTTTAAAACAGTTGTTACATTCAGTATTGCTGAAGGCTTTGGGTCAGTTTGTAAGCTAGAGGTTATACTGGCTCCTGTGGGGTTAACAAAACATTAAGCAGAGAGTTGATACAGAAAAGAAAATTCAGAGGCTGGTAGAGTCAGAGATGGATAAATCCACTGTCAGTAAATCAGGATTGTTACTTTAGATTTGCAGGTAATAAGGCTAGTCAGTCCTCAAGGACAGGCAGGGAATATGGTGATCCATTGGTTCAAGTCCAAAGAAACTGATATTCATGAGACATAGTAAATACAAAGACCAGTGAGAAGAGACACGCTTTCCCACAGAAACTGCTTAAGTGGAGTAGGCCCACCCCCACGGAAACTTAATTTGCATTAAGTCTCTGCTTTGAATAAGGAGGCTACATTCTTCTGTAATCCTCTTATTATTGTATTCTTGCATATGGTACAACCCCTGCCAGAGCTGATTACATATAAGGTCAAATCCTAGGAGATTAAAAGACCCCATCCAACAAAACACTGATAATCCTGACCCAGGTATATCGTACCTGAATCCCAAATATATCTTAATGATAGATTTGAACACTAATGACAGAAGACCTAATGAGCTGTGGAAAAACACCTTGAACACGATTCACGAGAAAGCAAAAGGAAACAAGATAAAGAGAAAGGAAAAAATGGTTGTCAGAAGAGTTTCTGCATTTTCATCTTAATTGTAATGTCACTAAATCAAATGAAGGAAATGATGAAGTCAAAGAGCAGAGTAGCCAATTTCAAGTCAGTTCCAGACTACAAAGCACAATAGCACAATGAAATATGCACACACCCAGAATTAGAAAACCAAATGTTATGAGCATATTTGTTATATCTTTAGCTGACAACCCAGTCTAATATACTACTCCTTGATTTTCTGACTTTTTTTTCTTCATGTTTTATTGTATCTCTTGTAAGCATATTGTTATTTTTGTATCCAATCTCCTTTTATCTTGGGGCATTAGAATCATTGATATACAGCATCATTATTAATGTAGTTTTCCTCCTATGATTTTGCTTTATAAATATTATTTCACTCATTACTATTTTCTTTCTCTAATTTTTGGCTATTTTAGATAAAGTTTTTATTGATTTCTGGGTGTACTTTTCCAACATGATACAGGTTTTTTATTTTGATAATATCCCATATCATCTGTAGATTTTCCTTATTTTTATGATTTTCTCCCTTTAGTTCATTCAAAAGGTATACCTTCAAGCTCAATAATTCATATCTGCTTTTTGCTCTGTTTTGTTTTGCACATGTCACTTCTATTACTTCACTCTGTGTCCCTTTTCTACCTCTATTATATAAGGGTTCACCTTCTGGTAAATGTAGGATTACTAGGTTCTAATATTTTCCTTTATTCCTTTATGTTAGACAGTTTTCTCTAAAGAAATAAAATGCACAAACTGATAATTATATGTATATAATAAACAGCTAATTAGTCTGTAAATCAGTACCGATGTCTAAGTGTAACTCACTGCCATGAGACATCTATGAGACACTGGCCACCTGGTAGTCCTCTGTAAAGTAATTCATGCTATTCAGCCATACACAGCAAACAACAAGGCAGGTAGGTCACCAACGGTCAGCCCGATGACAGGGTCCAAAAGTCCCCAGCTCAAGCGATGTATGTTCTTGTAGCGTGGTGAAGCAGGTCTTGAAGGAACCTCAAATTACAGTGACCCAGTCCATGGGTTAGGTGTCTCACAGGTAGTATAACTTGCAAATGGAGACAAAGAACCAGCAAGACAAGTGCACCCTGGTCCAATGATTGAGGAGCAAGAGACAAGAAAGGAAGGCTCAGGGAGCCATTTGTCTTTCCGCCCTTCAATTAATGTCACGTGTTCATTGGCCATGTTGGCACAATAAACATTAACTGTCTTGCCATTGTTGGTATCTGAACATCATTCTCTTGAATTATAATTTTTGTTAATGCTAGGACGACTGGTTGTCAGGACAAGGGAGCTTGATCGGGCAAATGGGGAACTGAGGTAAGTTGATCTGAGATATTCAGGCAGTGGGCGCAGGGCAGCCAAGCAGAGCTGAGTGGAGGTGAAAGGGGCAGCCAGGCACAGAGCAGGCCAGGCAAGGGGTGGTGCCTAGAAGAAGGGACAGGGCTATGAGAAGCATTGGTTCAACATGGGCCTCTAATCAGTGTGGTGGGAGATCCCTTCCACCAATCCAGGCGACCTGAATTGGCTCTTGGCAGGGACTTTCAGGGGGCTTGCCAGGAATAAAAGGTAGAGCCTGCCAAACTGCACGTTTGATGCAGAACATTCCTCCCCCTGTTTTTCCCGTTCCTACAGACTGTGAACTATAAAGACCCTGCCTTCTTCATTTGGCACCTACTTCCCTGGTTTGCAGGAACTTATGTGTCTCTTCTTGCCAATATTTACCAAGTCTGTGTTGAGGAAATGTTCCTGCCCTTGAGAGTTGTCAGTCATCTTCCTTGAAGTTGCGTTCCATTTATTTTGGTCCTCTTTAATATCCCGAAGTGTTTTCTACTTTTATATGTGAAAAACTTTCATTATTTTGCTAAAAATGAGTTGAGCACTCATGACAATGGCTAAAGAGACCTCAAAGACAAGTTAACATGTGACCATTCAGCCCTGAAATATACAGGGTACAGTTAGATCAGGACAGTTTGCTCTCTACCATGCCCACATCAGACCTCTTCCTGGCCCTTAGTTCCTTGGCCTGCACCTCCTCTGATTGATAATGTAATGCAACTCTTTGGGGACTGTTAATAAAAGACCACTGGGCATACTACAGTAGGATACAACCCCGAAGTACCCAGCGATAAAATCCAAACTGCCCACCACAGAGTCGATTCCCACTCATAGCAGTGCTATAGGTCAGGGCAGAACTACTCAGGTGGGTTTCTGGGATCCCCAAACCTGTAAGAGCATAGAAAGCTGACCTTGTGGTTAGTCGCCCAACTCATTCCCATACCACCACCAATTCCCTATGGTCTGTCTTGCCGAGACACAGTCAAGCATAAGCGATCTTCTTTATCCACTACTAGTTGGAGGCAACCTTCTGGCATCACATAGCAACAATTGGATTTCGAACTTCTAGGAAAGGATTTGCTCATGGTCATCTCCTGAAGTCTCCTTAGCAGAGAAACACAGTCTTTCACAAATAAAAAACCAAAACAGTAATGCCAAACTCACTGCTGTTGAATGCATGCTGCCTTGGGTTCCTCATCGTGACCCTACAGGACAGGTGAATTTCAGAAACTGTAATTCTTCATGGGAGGAGAAAGACGCACCTTTCTATGGCAGAGTAGTTGGTGGTTTTGAAGTGTTTGCTTGTAAATGGCCAGCCTCACAGATAACCACTCAACTACCAAGGCTCACCCTCCATGAAGCTCTCAAAGGTGTCAGCTCCACAAGTCAACCTCCTTCCCAGAAGCACTGTGCTTTATTTGCCAAAGAGTTGGGAAGACTAACACTTGGCACATATTCTAGCTCCCTCTTCTGCCATCACTGCTCCTCATCTGGTGTCAAAACTGACCAGAGGGTCAAGATTCCCAGTGCATGGAACTGAGAGTCCAAAGAATGCACTCCATTTCTGGATCTTCTCTATTTCTGACTCTGTAATCTCCACTTCTCTTCATTAGAGGACTCTTTATACCTACCATGCTAGAAATAACAATTGTCCAGCTAATAATCATCCAGCGTTGAAGCTATAATCCAATCAAAATGTTCCCCCACCATTTAAAATATCAACTTATTGGGGGAACTCATCCAACTCCTATTATGAACAATGCATCAATTGTATGCAGTTCACATTTGCACATTTGTTGCCATCATCATTCTCGAAACACCCTCCTTCAACTTAGGCTCCTGGTATCAGCCCCCCATACATCCCCTCCCTCCCACCTCCCTTTCCACCATGAACCTTTAATAAATTATAAATTAGTGTTCCTATTTTTGAGCCCATTGTTGTATCCACTGGTCAATCCAGCTTTTTAAAGGTCTTCTCCTTTTTCACTGCCCCTATACTGTACTGAACGTGATTTCCTTTTTAAAAGGATGATCTCTCCTGATAATATCACAGATTATGTAAGACAAACCTTACTATCCTTACCCAGGAGCACTCTGGCTGTATTTCCTCAATGAGAGCATCTTCTACTTTTAGCAGTCCATGGTAATTTTAATACTCTCTTCCAGCACCACAGTTAAAATACAACAATTCTCCTTTGGTTGCTATGTCAGAGAGGGTTCTCTAGAGAAATAAAATGAGGACACTAGCAATATTCTTTATATATTTATATAGAGAGAAGGGTATATAAAATAAGACAAAAGTTGAGTATGGGAATGCAGCCTGTGGGTTTGGCGGTTCAAATCCAGTGGCGGCTCCCAGAAGCAGCACTGGGTAGCACCCACGACCACCAGAGGCAGTGATACTCACCCACCCAAATAAAACAAAACAAAAAGATAAGAATGAAACAGTTAACTATCTATAAAGCAGTACAGATTGCTTGGTACAACTCACTTGCATGAGACAGCTAGTTGACTGGCAGTCCTTCAAGTCTTGAGGTCCGCTGAGTAGTCCTCGGGAGAGCAATCCAGGCTCTCTGGTCACAGGCAGCAAACAGCAGAGCAGGTCGCCAACAGTCAGCCAGAAGACAGAGTCCGGCAGTGCCCAGCTCAAGATATGTTTATCCCAGGAGCATGGCGAAGCAGGGCTTGAAGGAACCTCAACTCACAGCTCCACAGTCCATAATTAGGTGTCCCATGGGTAGTGTTGCTTAGAGGTCGAGGCATGGGATGAACAAAGCAGCTAACTAGTCCGAAGATCCAAAAGCAAGAGAGAGGGCAGAACTCACTGAGCCCTTCCTATCTCTGCCCTTCAAATTCATCCCGTGTGTTCATTGCCCATGCTGTCACAACAGACCTACCAATCTTCTGTGGCCATATTGGCATGACAAACCTACCCATCACAGTTGCTTTTTATGAATGTCCAACTTTCACGTGCATGTGGGGCAACTGAAATATCACTATTTAAATTAGACGCACCTTAGTCTTCAAAGTGGCTTTTCAACATATAGAAACTATATTCCTTTTATTTTCTTTTATTTTTCCTGCATTGTTTAATATTTTGTCCTGAAAATATTTTAATAGTTTTATTTTTGCTTCCATTTTTTGGCCCTTCGTTCAGGTTACCATACGCTGAGCTTGCTCTTCCTCTATGATTTTTGATTCCACATCTTTTACACATTTCATTATTATGTTTTGTCTTTTTGAGTTGCCTTTGACACTTTTTGTTCTATCATTTAACTTTAAGATTTTTCCATTTACTTTAATTCTTTAGCAAGAGCAAGTTTCAGAGTCTGTTCTGACATTCATTTTGTTATTTCCTTTATGTCTTATCCTTTTCAGGAACTTTTGCTTTCTTCAAGTATAAGGTTTTGATGACATATATGAGTTCATCTGGGCTTCTGGCATTAGTCTTCAATGAGTCGAATATGCTAATTTGTAAGCTATGCTACAAATTGCTAAATATTGCTGTCAAACATGCTAATTATTTGCATATAATTCATGTACTATAAAGTTCAGTGGTTTAAATGTATTTAAAAAGTTGAGAAATCATTACTATAATCAATTTTATAACACTTTTTTTGTACTCACTGTTATTATTTTCCCATTCGTCCTAACCTTCCCTGTCTCATTACTAGGAGACAACCATTATATTTTGTATCTCTGTACGTTAACCTAGCCTGGGTTTCAATCAAAGAAAATCATAACAAAAATCCCAACATTAATAACAAAATAAAACACAAACTTTAATCCAAAATAAAGCATTAAAAATAGAAAAGATTAAAATAATTCAAAAGGTAAAAAAAATGTTAAATTGTTCAAAGTTAACCTAACTAGCCCTGCACTAATTCATTTTCTGATGCACTCTGTCTGAAAGTAAGGCTTGTTGTATCTTTGCTCAATGGTCTTATGGAATTCAATGAAGGTCTAATCCAAGTAGATCCTTAATAGCTCTAAAGAGTTGATCTTCATATATTTCTGAGGAATTTTAAAAAGTACACTTACATGTATGCAGTCATGTGGTATCTTATCCTCATTGTTGTGTGTTCTTCCATATTAATGATAGACTTACTGGAACATTTCTTAATAGTTATACAAATATAATTTCCTGAGTCATGTTGTAATCCTCAAATGACACAATAGAAATGTAATTTATTATATACAGCCATGCCTCTGATGTGCTATCAAAGGCAATTCAATGTGTCCAAAATTATGTTTTAGTGATACCTACCTTACTTCTAATTAAATATTCCAGGGATTGAAAATTCAGTGCACGATGATATAAATATAGTGTTATATCCCATTCCCAGTGTGCTATTCTGTGTTTTATAAAAGAGTTTGTCACACATCTCCAGTCTCTCTGCCAGGCCTGGGCAAAGTTCACATTACACATGGAATATATATCAGGCATTTTTATCACCCCATTATCCTATGGTCATTCTGGAGTGTGTAGTGGATTAGGTAGTAGACTACTGACTAGAAAAGCCGCCGTTGAAAACACCACAGGATCTCCACCGGTGGGGGAGGCCAAAGCTCTCTAATTCTTGCAAGATTTACTGTCTCAGAAATCCACGCGGGCAATTCTGTCCTGTCCTGTAACATCATGATGAACTGTATTCATCTCAATGGCAGTGAATTTGAGTTTTTAGTGTGATTATTCTAAATTGCGATTAATAGTCAAAAGAAAGTTAATAAAGAAATCATGTTTAGTTTCCATATTATGATATAAAATATTATTTTCAAAAATAAATTCATGATTTTGTATATTTCACATGCAGAAAGTTATGAAAATTAAAACATTTAAATGGGCCAAAAAGGAGAGCAAATAACAAGATGTTCCATTTTAACCTCGCTATGGTTCTGCCATAATTGACTTTAAAAGGCTGCTCACATCCCAATGTCCACAAACTTAAAAGAGCTTTAGTATACTACTTATTTTTGTTTGCTCAAGTATTTAGTTTCATATTCAAAAAGGCATACAATTTCCATGGGTGATTTTTAGCATGTATTTTCTTTTATTGTTCTTATTCAATACGTCTGCATTTATTAAGTCATTAGAAAATAAATTTCTCTTATGAAGAGTTAAAGCTAGAATGAACATATTTGAATTTTCATTATTGAGACTTCTTATTCCCATTAAACTTACCTAAATACAAATTAATACATGAATAGGACCTAGAAATGTTCCTAATAGTAAAGTTTATGAAATTGTTTGCATACTTACTCAGTTCTAAATAAAATATGTTTAAGGTACTTAAGTATACCATCTGTCCTGTATTTTAATGTCTGTATGACCTACTTCATGGAAGTTAAATACAAAATGTTAAATAGACCACACAATTTTTATTATTATGAAAAACAAATTTGATATTTAATATAAATAAAATCATCATATCTCCATATGAACTATCTGAGAATATTTTTAACAACTTTCATGAGCCCAGTTAAGCTAGTTTTTATGCTTTATATGGAAAATGATTATAAAAACCATTCTATGTTATTAAATTACATTTGAGAAAAAAAAGTCCTACATTTCTCTACTTGATGAATCTCACCATAGAGTTTCATTTTATTAAACTATAATTATTAGCTTCTCTAATATTCATACAGGGTGAGCCTGTATCACACTTTGAGCTCAAGACTAAGCAGTGGGAAGACAAAGTGTAATGGGACAAGAGAATTAAAATAGTTATAAAATTACATTTTGAAAGTATCAGTGCTTTTAATATGTCACAGTAATTAGAATGAAGTTGCAGTATGCTTTTGTCATCCACGTGGAGATTAACTCTTCAACTATCACCTTCATGTTTTTAACCTTTCTGAACTTATTTTGTACTTACTATGCTTGGATTTACCCTAAGTTGTTATGTCTTCCTCTTTTTTTCCTGTTTAATATTTTTGACTTCTTGGTATCTGATGTTGCTTCACATAACGTTTAGGTACCCTCATCAATAAACCCGCTCAGATTAAGAACGATGCGAGTCCGGACCACAAATGCCTCAGTAAGTTTTAAGATCCTGTAATTGTATTTCGATCTACCTAGAAGGGTGCATTGTTCCTGAGCAGACAAAAAAGCAAAAGAAAAAAGAAGAGAGAAAAGAATTTTTCTTCATTTTGAAAGAAAACCTTGTTTAATGGAACTTCCCCTTTACTCCTTGCTCAGCTAGAGAGCAGCATGTTGCTGGAGTTAGGTGCCATCCGGTGGGTTCTGCAGCCAATAGAGTGCAACACGGCCCAGACAGTGCCGTGCTCGCAGTCGTTCTTGTGCGTGGGTCCTCTTTTGCAGTGGTTGTGTCAATCCGTCTTGTTGAGGCTCTTCTGTTCTTGTTGCCCATCTGCTTTATAAGCATGACGCTCTTTTCCAGGTAGCACGTCCAGAGTCCAAAAGAGGAAGTCTCGGCATTTTTACCTCCCAGGAGCATTGTCTGTTCTTCTTCCAAGACAGGAAAGAATTCTTAATGAATGAAAGCATACAGATGTTCACTTCGAATGTCCAATGCTGACTGTGTGTTGTGTATTAATAAGATAATCAGAGTGATAGGAAAGAGAGAAAGATGGATACAGTGATAAGTGAAAACAAAATCCAACTTGATATCCTAACCTTCCTCAAAATGGCAATAGATAACAGGGAGTTGATACATCTTTGAATCATCCTCTAAATGAGAATATTATGATGATGATAATATTAGCACACTGTAACCAGGACTACCACTGAAACTATGAAAACAAATTTGGTGTCAACTCTCTAAAAACTTTTAATAACTTTTAAAAATTCATGATATTCATTTTCTGTAGTGCTTGAATTGAACAGTAAATGATAAATACTCTCCAAATAGAAAAATTAATTTTATTTAAATGTGTAATATGATAGGTTAAGAATGAATATAATCAACGAATAATGAATAAAATATTTTAACAACATCTAATACCTTAGTAATGGAGTTACGAATCTTCCATTGCTCATTTATTGCATGAAAGGAGAAATTATAATACTTGGTATGATAAATTTTCCACACATCATTTATTTAGAAATAACATTTAGAATTTAATGATATGATTAAGAAGTGTTTTCTTGCATCATGTAATGAATGTAATATAATATATTCACTAATTTTGGTGACACTTAATTTTCATTGAATTATTTAATTTATATTTTATTGATAACTTTAGTTTTCTGTACTTTTCAGTTTTATTTTCCTTTACTTTGATTCCATCTAATAGGAATCTAAAATATCAGATATTTCATAGTGTTGTTAGGTGACACAGATCTGGTTTCAACTAATCCAATTTCACCCTTTGTGCAACAGTGTTTCTTGGAAACTCACTCTGTCCTGAACTTTTTTGGATAGTTTTAAAAACAATTTTCTGGTATTCTCTGCTTTCAGTCATGTTTCATTTCATGTGACAATGATATCCCTTAAGCCATTTCCTCTTTTGAATCTAGCTTGCATTTCAGA
>PVJH01033697.1:0-21347 GCA_004026705.1 Nesogale talazaci | reverse complement strand
TATGATGCGCAAAAGGGGCTGTAGTCCTCAAAGACGTCCGTATGCTAATAAGGGTATACAGGAGTGAAGCGGGCAACTTATAGCAACCAATCACAAAGCTGCAAGTCAAGACAAGCAGAAATGCCTTATCTATAAGCCTAGGTAATTAGCATGTTAACAAGTGAAGGTCAGTACGTCTGAAAGTCAGGCTTCAAAGGGCAGGGCTGTTTATTGTTATAAAGATAATAGACTACTAAGCTCAGGCAACAAACAGTAACAGAGTTCAGACTAGTGACTGTAGCAAGGTCAAGCATGTCAGGGCTGGATGGCTCCGGACAAGTAAATACAGTCTTTTTTTCGCTTTCATAAATATTATTCTTTGAAGAGTTTTTATTTTTAGTGTTTGGGGTTTTTTTACCTTTAAGTCTAAATTTTTTTATTTAGTCACTAATTTTTGTGTCATACAAAAGATTTTCTTCGATATGTACAATACTACTAGAAATTACTTTTGATATTGATTATAGTAGCTGCTTTTTGTAATTATACTCAGTCTTTGGCTCTGCAAAGGGGATAGAATATTATAGAGCTGGGGCTGAGCCCCGGTGGCGGAAGTGGTTGAGTGCGGTACTGCGGCCCGTGGGCTTGGTGGTTCAAATCCAGCAGCGGCTCTCAGGAGCAGCACTGGGTAGCGCCCATGACCACCAGAGGCAGTGATGCCCCCCCCCCAAAAAAAATATTATAGATCTATCTGGTGAATGGGAATGTGCTTAGAAAATGCATGATTGCTATTAAACGGTTACATCAATTAGATCCCTGTATTTTTTGCCTCCAGAGTACTGATTATCTCCCTTTATTTTCTTGTCTCTCCCTGACAACCCAGTTATTTGTGCTGATGCTGTGAAGTACTAGCTGTCTACGCGGTACCCCCCTTTTCCCCAACAAGGACTCTTCTGTGTTGAAAAATGCATTGCCGTGGCCACACAACTCACAAACCAGCCATCCTCATAGTTACAGGGTTTATTGGGAGACAGGTTACGATTCAAAGTTAGGAGCATTTCAGGACACAGTTCTTTGAATAGGACAAGCCAGCAGCTGTACCCTCATCCCATCCCAGCCTCTCCCTGCTTAGGCCATTACTCAAAAGCTAACTCCCACCTGTAACTCCCCCCAGGCACTCCATTCTGTCAGCTTTTCCCTCTGTTGGCTGGGGGCCTCTTCTGCCAGTCTCTTGGTTCTTCTACTACTTCTCTGCTGCTGCTGCATGCTGCCTCACACTTTCTGAAGTTACAGTTCTTGCTGCAACAACTTTGGATGTGCATATAGGAGATTCTCAGTGCAAGGATCTTGAGTTTAAAGGCTGTTCATGGCTCATTTTAAGCATATAATGGGATGGCAAAACTGACGGATATCCTCATTAGGTTTCTGTACACTTTGGTCCTTACCCTTCAAAAGGTACTTAACACGTTATCATTACTCCTGAGTTATCCAATCCCCTTAGGAGCCTAGGGATGTGTTTATGTGTAGGGCTGCTATAGGTCAGCAGTTCAAAACCACCAGCCACTCTGGGAGAATAGTTTGAGAAACCCACAGGGACAGTTCTGCCCTGTCCTGTAGGCTCTCTGAGTTGGAATCAACTCTAGCAGTTGGTTTCTCATAAGTAGATAGGGGTGCTATGAATAGAAACCAACACGATAGCACCCAACAAGACAACATGCGAGTCATTTGGTGGAAGTTAGAAGACCAGGGCAAGGAAGACTAAAAGTAGAGCATCTCCTCTTTAAACTCTCCTGTGTAAGTCACAGAATCTCCAACTCCATAATAAAGGATCTGCCTAAGGAGTTCCTAAGTGGTTCAAATGTTAGCGCTTGACTGCTGATAGCCATTTCTCCGTTTTGGAGCATAGAGAAGCAGCTCTTCTGATGGCTAGCCCTGTCGTCAGTTGTAGAGACCCTTCCGACAGCTCTAGAAGAGTGCATGCACAGTGTGTTCTTGTCCTTCATGTTTACTTAGGAGAACGTCTGACTGCAGTTGCTCAACACAAAAGCCTTCAAATATTTAGTCCGTACAATATCTTTAGAATGCTGGTGCCAATGATTTTTAGGTACGTCAAAAAGTCTTACTAGGAAATAATAGAAGCCTTTATTAAATGAAACTTGGAAAATGTGAAGCTGTTGTTTTTCAACATATCCTCTAGCTCTGTACACTTCTGGAGGTGATAGTTCCATCTCTAGACCCTCTGCCAAAGAATTCGGTACTTTGCAATTTAATCATGTGAAAATAGAAGCTTGTGCATCCTTGAAAAACTCAAATCATGTTCCTTTAAAATGTTCTTTGAGTTTTGCGATGTAAGTCTGAAGGACAAGATCAGGGTAGGGTTCCTTAATGTCATTCTCAGAAACACCCTTGAAAGAGCAGATGCTTGGTTTTCAGTGCAACTTCCTTGACCTTTGATCACTGAAAGATCTTACCAAGAAATTCTCAAAACAATTTTAAGAAAGCCATGTGCTTGGCATACAATGGATGTATGTATGGATTGTGATAAGAGTTGTATGAGCCCCCAATAAAATGATTTTTAAAAACCATGTGATCACCTACTGCCCTTCACGAAAGCCATCAAGATTGCCCCTTGGGAATCCCCCAGTCGCCATAATCTTCTAAAATGGCCTCCCAGCGATGAATTTACCTGGCCCAACAGATCCTCAGAAAACACTACTTTTATTGACTTTTTTAATTTAAAGACACCCTAACAAGACTAAATTCTATTTTTTCATGAAGTCTTTTTTTTTGGGGGGGTGGGGAGGGGGCATCACTGAAGTTTTGAAGCCTTTTTATTTATTACTGAGAAAATGTGTTCCGCCATCCATTGATCATAGAGACATGTTTAAACACATTCTGTTTGAAATAAACCCATGCATTTATGAACTGGAACCCTAGCAGCAATACATTTGTTTGGAAATATTTTCACTTTTGTACATTTGTATCTGACCAAGACATCCCAAAGCATTAGTACATGTTGTTGGTGCCACCCATAGTGACCTTACCCACAACAGATTAGAAGCACTGCCTGGGCTTGTGCATCCTCATGACGTCCTCTGCTGAAGTCCATTGTTGTAGCCATGTCAGCCCATCTCCTTGAGAGCCTTCCTCTCCTTTGCTGCCCCTCTACCAAGTACCATGTCCTTTCCCAGTGACTGGCCTCTCCTGACAACATGTCCAGGTATGTAAGACCGGTCACCAACTGCCCTCTAAGGGGCAATCTGGATTGCCTGGTTCACTCTTAGCGGCCCATGCTTTGTAATATACATACTGGTTGATTAATATTCAACTGCTCAGGACAAAATCGTGATTCCAACTGATTCAAATAAAACAATACACCAATCACAAGCAGTGAGGCCTATCTGAAGGGTCATCTAAGCCCAAGGAGGTTGATATGTAGACAATCATGAGCCCAGAAGTCTGTGTGAAATGAAGCAAGCACATAGCTATGTAAAGAGCTTAGTATAGAAGAACCCCAGCTCACACTAGCCTTGATTTAACGTCCTGGTTTTCAAGCCTTGAGTACCAAGTGTCTCCACAAAGAGAAAGAAGGAGGCTGTTGCCCCCTTCCACTTTATTGCCTTCTGTTTCTTGAAGGGGGGGCAGGGGGGGGGGGCTGGGGAGTGATTGCTGAGAGAGCTAGGCTCTTATGATAAGCATGTTTCCTGTTTCTTTTGACCACCTTTGTGCGATCCCTTTCTGGCTTTCTTCTTTCACAAGGGGTAAGTAAACTACAGTCGCTGGCCAAATCAAAATTATCATCACTTAAAGATTCAATTGAAACAGTCACACCCATTCTGTTGTGTATTTGTGGTTGCTATTTGTGCTACAATAGTAGTATCTTGAATAGTTGTAATTAGAATAGGTGGTCAGCAATGCCTAAAATATTATCTGGTACAGTATTTAAAGCATTCACCTGCTAATCAAAAGTTCTCCCACTCTGGAAGAAAAGGGTAGTAGTCTGCTTCCAAAGGGATTAACTTTAAGCTTTGTTCTGAAAACATGTCCCCAAACCAAACTCATTGTCACTGAGTCACTGCGAATTCTTAGTGACCCCATGTCCTGTGGGTGTCTGAGACAAATGTCTGAGGCAAAATGTTGGTGGTTTTGAACTGTTGACGTGTGGATCACACCCCAATTCATAACCACCACACTACCAGGCCTCCCTTCCATAGTGAGTTCTCTTCCCTGTTGTTAGATGCCTTACACACAACACAATGAGACAAGACCTGGTCCTATACCGCCTTCACAATGGTCCCTATGCTTGAGCCTGTTGTTGCAGTCAATCCATCTTGTCGAGGAATTTCCTCCTCCTCACTGTCTCCTACCAAGTATGACGTCCTCCATAGACTGGTCTCTTCAGAAAACATACCGCAAGTATGTATGATAGTCTTGCCATCTTTGCTTCTAAGGAGCAATCTAACCATACTTCTTCCAAGACAGACTTGTTTCCTTTTGGTAGTCTGTGGCAATTTCAATATTCTTCACCAGCAACATAATTCAAACACGTCAATTCATCAGTCTTATTCAATGTCCAATCTTCACATGCTTATGAGACAATTGAAAATACCATGGCTGAGTGTTTTGTATATTTTTACTAGAATGAAAAATTTTACATGAATAATAATGAGTACAGGGGGAAAGAAAATATTCTAAAATTGATTTTGGTAAAACTCTTCATGATATGGTTAAACTATTAAATTATGTGGAGGAAGTGCCAATAAAATAGTTTTAAAAAGGGGCTGAGCCCTGGGGGCATAAGTGGTTGAGTGTGGGACTGCAGCCTGGGGGCTTGGCAGTTCAAATCCAGCAGTGACTCTCAGGAGCAGCACTGAGTAGCACCCACGACCACCAGAGGCAGTGATGTCCCCCCCAAAATATTGAGAAAACACTGGCTTGGGTTAGGCCCATCTTATTTCTCAAAATAACATTATTTTTCAGTGCTCAAAAAGAGATCCTGTGTAGCAGATTTACCCAATGGAGTACATCAATTTACTTAACTACTGCTTCCAAAGCATTGATTTATGATCCAATAAGACAAAATCCTAGACAACCTCAATCTTTTCTCCATTTTTCATATTGTCTGATTTTAGCATGATATCTCCATCATGCTATTGTGAGGATATTTTGGTCTTCTTGACATTGGGTTGTAATCCATACTGAAGGCTGCAATCCTTGATCTTCCTCAGCGTATGTTTCAAGTTCTTATCACTTATCATCAAGCAAGGTCGTGTCATCTGCATGTCTCAAGTTGTTAGTAAGCCTTCCTCCAACCCTGATGCCACACTCTTCTTCACATGACCCGGCTTCTCTGATGACTTGGTCCCCGTGCAGATTGAATGAGTCTGGTGAAATGCCACAATCCTGGTGCACAAGTGCCTCTTGCTCCACACGTGGGTTTCGCATTAACATAGTGAAGGATTCTGGAATTCCCATTCTTCTCAAGGCTCTATCAAAGTTTGTTAAGCTCCACACAGGTGAATGCCTTGGCATGGTCCGTACAACACAGGAAAATATCTTTCAGGTAGTCTTTACTTTGAGCCAAGATCCAGCTGACATCAGCAGTGATACCGTAGAGGCTGCGATTAGCTGATTGGCTAGTACCTTCCTGATTTCCAGTTCCTGTGAATCAGAAATACCTTAAAATTCACTGGGTAATGACTTCCTCTTTAGATTGAGCCAGTTTGAGCTGAACTTCCTGTCATTTGTAGTCGATTTGGTTCTATCTGACCAGCAGGGATCCAGTACAGAAGAAAACCTAATTACAGGCTGAGCCCTGGTGGCGTAGTGGTTGTGCGCGGGACTGCGGCCCACTGGGATGGAGGTTCGATTCCAGCTCCAAGGAGCAAAGACTGGGCCTCCTTCTCCCACCACCTGAGGGCATTGATGCCAAAAAAAAGAAAAGAAAACCTAATTACAGAGATGTTAAGGTATTTGAGGAAGGTCACACAGCTGTAAGTGATGAAGAGGGGATTCCAATTGAAGTTCAGAAGGTGCATGAACTGGCCAGGACTGGGTCATATGCCTAGCCTTGAGGCTAAGGGGTGGAACATTCTCACCTCAACAGTGTGACTGGGACAGTGGCACTGCCAACGTATCCACATCGGAAGAGGTTAGGATAGTGCTTTATGTACTGGTACATTTGAGAATCATTTGTCCACTTAAAGAATCAGAGGAGGGGCCTGTAGGTAGGGGTACATTGGTGTTTGGGACTTGAGAAACTCTGAATTAATAGTGGCAACCTCTGAGTTGTACTGTTAGCCATCTCGTTTTACTCCTCTACAAACTGGTGAAAGAATCTAATCAAGCTCCAAGAACCTGGAAAAGGACCAGAGACCTGATGTCAAAATAAGAATGCATCAGAAAGAATCATCAGTGGCGTGGATCAAGCCTGCTCACCGAGCGGTAAAGCAGGAGACACATGCTCTCCTGGTGATTGGTGAGCATGTTTGTTCGACCCATCATCTCTCCATGAACTAAAAAGCCCACTTCCATCAAGTCGATTCCAACTCACAGTGACCCTATATGACAGGATGGAATTGCCCTTCTGGGTTTTTGATACTGTAACTCTTTATGAAAGTAGAAAGTCTTGTCTTTCTCCTTCAGAGCATCTGATGGTTTAGAACTTCTGACCTTGTGGTTAGCAGCCCAACATGAAACTCTCATGTCACCAAGGCCGCTTTTCAATGAACAGACTTATAACTAGATGTATTTAATCACATAATTGATGCGTGACCATCAAAATATCCATAGAATCCGAAGACTAGGACTGTGTTAAACATTCTTTGGTGCCAAACATTGTTTAGGAGATGTGTGTCCCAGGTGTTTTTTGCCTGATCTTATGACACTGACATTTGAAATCCTAGGTGCCCTTGATGACGGTGCTAGTAAATGAGGATTTGCTTTTTTAAAAAAAGTTAACACTGTCTGTGCGATTCCATAGTTGGCCAGCTCCCCCTGGTGCTTAAACATTTTTTTACCTGAAAATGCCTTTCTGAGCTCTTTATCTGAAATGATCAATACATGATTGTGGTAGCAAATGTACATTTCTTCTGGGTGTGATTGAACTCTGGAATGATTTTATATATATAAATTATTTTATATATAAATTATATATATCCCAATTAATTAAAAAAGAATGTTGGAAGATCATTTGTAATTATTAAAATTGGATGTTCTCAGCATTCCACATTATTTTTGGCTACATACCCATCACACCCATTGCTATTCAAGTAACTCCAATTCAGAGAGCCCCTAGGTGGAGTTTCTGAAGCCATACAGTTACACAGAGCACTTATTTACAATCCAGAGTAGCTAGTGGGTTTGAATCCTTGACTTTTCAGCTATCAAGCGATGCAATCCCATAGCTTCAAAAGCATATCTGACTTCCTCTGACTTCCCTATTGTCATGAGGCAGGGGTTAGACAAGCCTTCATGGTCCATCCTTCTTTCTTCTTCCGATACCAAACTATTCTTCCCACTCCACTTTACATCTATGCTGGGTTTTATAGTCCATAGCCACACAAAACTCACAGACAATACAATTAAGGGGATTTTGAGGGACGTTGATAACACAAGTCAGGATCACCAAACAGGCTACAATCACATCTCCTCAACCAGCAGTGAAGTCTCTCTCCAGTGCTCAGCCTTTTAGCCATTTGGTCTCTCTCTCTCTGGTTCTTAGTCTCTGTACGTGGTCTCTTGGCCTTTGCCTCCTGGGTCAGAAACTCCACCCACCTGTCACTCTATCCCACAGGTCTATGGTCTTAGGCCAGAAGGTACCCCATAGTCCCATCACTGCTCTTTCACATGTCCATGCCATAGTCTGGGCTGCATCTGATCTTTGAGGCTGCCTCTGCTTCAGACAGAGATGTCGAACGTGCTCTCCCTAGATCTTCAGGGGCTCTCTTCTCTGCTACTGCTGCTGCTTCAAAGATGGTTCATTTTTATAGCCAAGGGCGTGGTAATGAAAACTGACTAATTCCTTCTATTAGTGTTATGCACACCCTATTTCCATATCGCACCCAATCAGTTGGTGGGAGTTACAGAAACTTGAGTAGAAGAGTCATATTAAGAAATTTCGGGCTGAGCCCCAGTGGCATAGTGGTTGTGCGCGGGACTGCGGCCCACTGGGATGGAGGTTCAATTCCAGCTCCACGGAGCAAAGGCTGGGCCTCCTACTCCCACCACCTGAGGGCAGTGATGCCAAAAAAAAAGAAAAGAAAAGAAATTTCACTCTCAGGCTGAGCCCCGCTGGCCCAAGTGGTTGAGTGCGGTACTGTGGCTCGCGGGCTTGGCAGTTCAAATCCAGCGGTGGCTCTCAGGAGCAGCGCTGGGTAGCTCCCATGACCACCAGAGGACAGTGATGCCCCAAAAAAGAAATTTCACTCTACTGCATAGTTATTAACTAACAGTTTTCAGCAGTCAGTGTGAGACATGAAAATAATAATAATATATAACTGAGCAAGGAGTCATGAGGGAGGGAGGAAGGAAAAAGGGAGGGGGAAAAGAGTTGATACCACGGGCCGATAGAAAGTAAAAGCTTAGAAAATAGTGATGGTGACATATGCACAAATATGCTTGATACAATTGATGTATAAATTGTTAGAGCTGCAAGAGCCCTCAATAAATTGTTAATAAATCAATAATGAATAATCATCTTCAAAGTAAAAAAGTCTTGTAGATATAGTTTTGTTATGTTCATTATATAAGCATTTAAAATGTATTTTTAAGTGTATGTATGCCTAACTTCTCGTATGATGTGTGAAGTTTAAAATGACAGTTTTCTTGTGAGAATTACAAGTGTTTTCATGATTTCCATTAGCCTAGTGTAATGAACCTCTCCCTTCACACGTCAAGGAGTCAGGTGACACGGCTGGGCAAGTGCTAGCCTTCGAAGCGCAGTGTCCCGAGGAGGTGCAGCTGGGAACCTGCATGGGGATCCAGAGGCAGGTGGGGGAAGAGAACCAGAGGATACTGCAAGGTTGAAAACCAGGAAAGGTGTGCAACAGAGTCATATCCTGTCCCCATACTTGTTCAATCTGTATTCTTTCTCGCTGCCTTCCAGTGGATACCAACTCATAGTGAATGACCCTAGAGGACAAGGTAAGTTTGAATTGTGATTTGAACATACCATGGACTGCCAAAGGAACAAACAAATCTGTTTCAGAAGAAGTATGGCTAGAGTGCTTCATAGAGGCAAGGAGGGCAGGACTTCCCCTTACCTGTTTTGGATACGTAATCAGGAGAGACCAGGCCCTAGAGAAGACCGTCATGCTCCATAAGGTATTGGGACAGCGAAAAGGAGGAAAAGCTGCTGCAAGATGGAGCGGCAGAGTGCTGCAGGGAAGGACTCCAGCAGAAGGCAGGCTGTGAGGTTGGTCCAGGTCAGGGCCTGCCTTATTGTGCTGCGCCCAGGCTCGATGAGGGGCCAGCTCGACTGCACCGAACAACAGCGCAGCGTGAGTCGGAATGGACTCGAACGCAGTGAGGGTCATTCCTATTGAGTCAGTTATCAGTGTTTATGCACACTCACTTCACCGATTGTTCTAATTTAATTTTCTGTGACATCGCATTTTTATTTGTTGCTTTATTTCACCTTCCAAAAAAAAAAACCACCTGTTCCCCCACCAAGTTATTTTAAAAGAAATCTTACACATCACTGCATATTATCTCTACATACTTCAATATTCTCTTTTGTAAGGTGTTTTTTCACCTATGTGTTGGAAAGAATGATTATGTATGTTTACAAATACACACATCTAACAAAATTGACATTGAAACCCTTTATATTCAGCACTATCAAGATTCACATGCCCATGAATGATTATCTTTCTTTTTCGTATCTTCATTTTCTTTTTAAAACAATAATTAGTACAGCTATTATTCAAAGTAGTCTTTTAAAAAGAATAAAATTCTATGACTTATACATTTCCCCCCAAAACATATCAATTACTTTAAAGGATTAAATAATAGATTTGATAAAAGGATCCAACAATACTCCAAAGATAGGGGCTTAAAACATTTTCTCAGTTTAATGGTTCTCAAAAATTTGACAATTGGAATATTTTAGGACAGAGCCATTTTATGGGTGGGGAGAGCTAGTGAGAATCCTTTGTCAGCTAGTGAGAGAGGAAGAGAGAGCCTGGTTTTCAAAATAAAATCAATACAGTGTTTATCTCAAAGGCTACCCAGTGGGGCCCTCGTTCCCTGGTCAGAATCCACTCTGCCTGCCTTTAAGCAACTGAAAGCATCATTTATTGCTCAGAACAAAACCGGCTATGGTTTCTTCTTCCCTGTCTCTTTTGCCAAAAAAAAAAAAAACAAGCTTAGAGATTTGTTTCAACATCATATGGCTTTTCCCCGCAATGCACACTCTAACATGATTTGGCTCCAAGCAACACATCTTAATCACAACTAGTGTGGACCGAAAACTCTGGAATTTAAAAAATCAAATTACCAAACCACAAGAGCACAGAGATGTAGCTGAGGATTTTCAAAGGAACCAAAGAATTTCAGGGCAAACACAAATGTCCCTAGACCATGATTGATCTCTGATATTCCGAATGTGAGCTGAATATTTTCCTCCGTGAAACTAAATTCATGTTTGTCTTTAGGTCTTAGGTCATGTTTTCTCAAAGTTTTGTTACAAAATTCTTGGAAGAAACGGATTGCAGACTCAGAGGAGTATGGTAGATCCCTTTTGTGGATGGAGTCATAACAGCCAACTAACACCAAGGAATGATACAATCCCATTAGTAATCCCATAGTTGTCTGCCACTCTACTAGATATAGCGATTGCAATGGATTTTTTTGACCATAGTAACACATGAAGATAAGTCAAAAAGTATTGCTACCATTAGCCTTCAAAATATTCCTGGAAAAATTCTATTAGCTTTTCATTTCAATTTCCACAAACTTTTTGAAGCCCCCTCTTATATACCTGGGCTTGATACAAACAAAGATTGCTTAAGTATGTTTCTGTGATCAGTGAAGGCTACTGACAACTTCTTCAGTAATATACTTGTCTTGGTCTCATCAGAAAACCTTCATTGGAAAAAAATTTTTTTGGTACCATGGGAAAACATGATTTTGAGATCATGGCAAATATCAAATAAAAAAATAATTAGGCTGAGCCCTGGTGGCGTAGTGGTTATGTGCAGGACTGCAGCCCACAGGTTGACGGTTCAAATCCAGCAGCAGCTCTCCAGGAGCAAGGCTGGACTTCCTACTCCCACCATGGCAGTGATACCACGAAAAAAAAAATAATAATTAGAGACAGGATGGTGAGAATTTGTCACAGCATGCCACCAGGAGACACAATGCACCAGGTCTAGTCGAGTGGAGAGACAGTGAACAAGAGGAGGACTCTAAATGAAATGAGGGAACACAGCCTATAATTTAATCATAGAGAGCGTGGTGCAATCATCATCACAGTCAAGTTCAGAGCATTTTCTCTTTGACAACTGTGGGAGAAAGGCAGGCCTTCTGCCCCCATAAAGAGTGACAGTCTCAGGAACTCACAGGACTGCTCGATCCTGTCTTATGAGACTGCCATGAATCAGCATCAGCATGTATCCTGTATTGTTGGGTTTTGAATTTCTCCTTTTTCCATGTATGTGTTGATTGATATAAGTTACCCTCTGATAACTGGTTTTGCTGTCCTAAAAGCTTTGGTATGATGTGTTAACATTCTTGTTTGTGTCAAAAAATTTCCTGATTTCATTCCTTATTTGATATATTACCCAGTCAGCTTTAAGTAGCATGTTACTCAATCTCCATGTGTTTGTTTTTATAGTCCTGTTTTTTATATTGCTCCTTCACAGCTTAATAGCCCTGTGATGTGAGAAAATGAATTTTAGCATCTCAATGTTTTTGAAGTTGTTGGAACTCATTTTGTGGCCTAACACATAACCTATTCTAGAGTATGTACCATGTGTCCTGGAGAGCATGCGTCCTGTATTGTTGCTGGGTTGAGTGCTCCGTGTACATCTCAGGGGGTGAGCTAGTTGACTGTGTTGTAAAATGCTTCTCTGTTTTTTATTGGGTTTCTCTCCGGATGACATGTCATTCCTTGGGAATGGTGTGCTGATGTCTCCAACTATTATTGCTGAATGATTTGTTTCTGTTTTCTATTCTGTGAGATTTGATGTATTTTGAGATTCTTTCATAGGGTGTGCATGTTTTTTAAGCTTTATGTTCCTGGTATATTATTCTTTTAATCATTATATAGTGCTCATTCTTATCTTTTATTTTGTTATTTGTCTTAAAGTCTGTTTTATCAGAGGTCAATATTGCACCCATGCCTTTTTATGGTTGCCATTGGTTTGGTGATTTTTCTCCATCCTTTGGATTTTAGTCTATTTTTTTCCTTGATTTTATGACATGCCTCTTATAGGCAGCATATACAGGGTCAGGTTTTCTAATCTTGTTTTCTATTTACTATCTTCTGGTTCGTGCATTTAGTCCATTGATGTTTAGTGCCATTTTTTATATAGGTGGGTTTGTTGCTCTCATTTTGCTGTTTATATTCTCCCCACCCCTTTTTCTTTTGGTGGTCTTATTGGTGTCTTTGTTCATCTACTCTTCCTGTTGTACTCTTTCTGCTGCTTTCATTATATTGGTTTCTGGATGGTACTGTGCTGTGTGATGTGCTCAGGTTTATCTTCTGTGTTAAGTTCAGTTAATATTTTTATAATGCTTATCTTGTTTTTATGAATTCCTGAACAAAAGAGTAGAAGGATCCTTACCAGCCAGGAACCATTCATCACCTCCCATGTGTGCACTTTGAAGGAGAAGACCTCACATTGGCTGAAGACACACCTCCAAGAAGGAGTAAAAGGAGAAGACCATCCACTTGATGCTATACAGCATTGAAACAATGTGAATGTGTTAAATCAATGGTCCCTCTACAGGAATGCAAGGAGAACCTTGCTGGAAAATCAAGGTAAGATTAGGGGAGGACAGCATAAACATTTTGGAGGAGACACTGATATTTCTGTTGGTGAATGGGGAGAAGCAACCTCGCATTGAGAAGGGAAGCTAAACAATGATTACAAGGAACCTAGGAGGACAGGGGACCAGGTTTTATGTTCCCAGGGAGACACTGTGAATGTTTCTACCAACTCTCAGGGAACCACACCATGGACTAAGCACCATGAGGCCCTTGCAGGCAGCCTGGCATCCCCCAAGGGCTATACCAGAAGAATTCAACATACAGAACCTACTGGATGAACTGAGCCCTACCACAAAGTTGCTTGTATCTTTGCACTGAGGACTGGGGTACTCTGATGAGAAAGGCAGCAGAGAGTGGCTGCCCTATGGTTGTAGAAATGGCAGTCATTGGACTTTGCAGGGGAACCACTGGCTTGGTAGGTGTCCAATGGAAAGGACCCAGAAACACCATATCTTTAGTACCTTGTTGCTCCCCTGGTATAGACATAGCAGGTTTTAATCTGTTGGAGGGGATCTGCACTTGTAAGAATTGATTCAGGGCATTTTCCCCTGGCACCAATCTCCATGCTTAGGGTACACAGAGATCAATCAAATGGGAGATTGAAATGTGCAAGTCAACAACACATGGATTGAAGTTCATGGTGGAACTATACTCACATAGACGTCTGGAGTGCTGTGTCACTGGAAAAAATGTTGATGTTATCCATGCAATCACCTTATACCCCAGGGGGATGTTTGATAATGTTTTTCTTTTTTGCTTCTATGGGGTTTTGTGTACCTGCTTTTTTTTTTTGTTTGGGTTTTGTGTTGTTGTTTATTTGTTTGCTGTTTGGGTTGTTGCTGTTATTGTAGTTTATCTGATGGGGTTTTCATTTTGCCATAAGACAACCACCAAAGTAAACCAGAGTTGTGCTTAACCCGTGAACAAGCAGATGGATGCCAGCCTACCACTTAACTCTAGGCCCAATCCAAGAACAGTTAGTTCTGAAAACATGGCGCTGCTCAATACTCACCTTCACGAAATGGTCACCGACCATAAGGGTGCTACAGCAAAGTGTGATGAAGAAAGTAGATGATGTCTGGGTATCAATCAGCATAGTATCTGGTGTTCAAAGGCTTGCATTCAAACAAGCAGTTATCTAAGTGAGGAGTTAACAATGTCCACATGGAAGAAGCACACCAGCTTGTGAGATCCAAAGATGACAATAACAAAATCCAAAAATGATGAAGGGAGAGGTATCAGAACTTAAATTGTGAACACCCAATTTGTAGAATGCTCTGGAGGACAGTGAAAGTCCAAAACCCATCTGCAGAGTACCTAGTTCGATTAACCCTCTGGCAGATCCCTTCTAGCCCCAGGCAAGGGTCTTAAACAGGTTTACTGTATGATAGAGATAACAGTACACCTGATTTTGCTGCATCGAACTTGATAGTTAGGCAGTTGACCTCCCTCTTGACTCAACCTGAATTTGGTCTAGGCTCATGTATGTCTTGCTTGTTCCATGACAAAAATTTCTACCCTGGGTTTCAAATATTGATGGTGGTCTTTTCTTTCTTTCTTATTATTTTTAATCTTTATATTATTATTTTATATTTACCTCTTTATTTTGCTTTTGTTTTTGATTGTTTCTGTTGGGTTTCCCAGGTTGTGAAACACAGAGTAGATGCAGAGATATAATTGATAAAATGATTTATAGGGGATGTGAGGGTGGGGGTGGGAGATATGGAGGGTGAGGGGGCTTGGGGAGCAAACATGAATGCAGGAGAGGGGAGGGAGCACTAGAACTGATTGTGGTTATACAACTCATTTTAGTATATGTGCTGCCGAAGTGAGCACTATACAACTCATTTTAAAAGTGATTTAATCATGGAAGTATATGATATGTAAATATCATATCAGGAAAACTATGAGAGAGAGAGAAAAGGAAACCAAACTTGAACAAAGATTATAATCGATGACACTGAATTCTACAAGTAGAAGTTATGGAATTGGAGAATGTTCTGTTGTGTATTTTTTGCCACAATTAGAAAAATAGGGCTGAGCCCCGGTGGCATAGTGGTTGTGCACGGGACTGCGGCCCACTGGGACAGAGGTTCAATTCCAGCAGTGGGGCTGGGCCTCCTACTCCCACCGCTGGAGAGCAGTGATGCCCCCCCCCAAAAAATAATAATAATTACATGAATAACAATGAGTACAAGAAAGAAGAAAATGTTCTATAACTGAATATGACAATTGTACAAATCTTCTTGATATGACTGAATTGAGTTATATGCAATATGGATGATGTTCTAATTTTTTTTACTTATTAGATATAGTGCTATACAAATTTAAAGTCATTAAATACAAATTGTGTTTTTCTTTAGAGAAAGATGTTTTATGAGTAAAAAGAGAAAAAGCCGAAAGAGAGAATGAGTGGCTGTGCAGGGAAGCATAGAGATAAAAGACTCTGTGGCTTGGGTGTTGAGGCTGAAACTTTTGTTGCTACCAGTGTAAATGCGGGCTTGTATGTGCAGTCAGAGGATAAAAGAAAGGAGGTAAAAAGGCCTTGTTTGGTGAATGATTGTGTCTGAAACTATAGGCCTACCTGTTTAGGCCTGGGAGGGGGGGGGTGGAGAGGGGAAAAGCTTGTGTTCTCAGAAGGGTAGGATCATACCAGAAGAGTAAGTGGGAGAAAACTAGGACCAAAAAAGTACAAAAACTTGTATACTGTAGGCCATAATGCTGTATAAAGTACACTATTCACCCCCATCATTCCAGTGTTCCTCTGGAAGTGGGATTATCCAATTTGGAAAGCATTGCTTTCTCGGCATACAAGGTAGTAAGTACAGTAGCTGCTAGCTGAAAGGTCAGTGGTTCACATCCACTGACTGGGTCACTGGGGGAAGTATGTCAGCCAGTCTTCCAGAGAGGTTTACAGCCATGTCAACTCTAAGGGGCAAGTCTACTCTGTCCTATGGGGTCACCAGGAGCAGGAATCAGGTCAACAAACATAGATCTCATTTGGCATTATAGGAATAGAGCAGTCCCTTAGTGATGGATATTATTAAGACATCTTTCTCACTCTTTTTTTCGGCTATGGCCCATGATATATCCAAGAACATCCTGTTCTAGGATAAATTCCCAGAGGTGGAATTGTTAAATCAAAAGATGTAAGTATTTCTCTTTCGTATTGGTTTCCTAAGACTGTTGCAACAAGATATCACTAAAGAGGTGGGCTGACACAACTGTTTTCTTACAGCGGTGGAGGTTAGAGACCCACAATCAAGGTGTTGGCAGGATTGGCTTCTTCTGAAGACCCTAAGAGAGAATCTGAGGGAGCTGCTGAAGGGCACCCTCCAGTCTTTGCACAGGCCTTGTTCTTCTTGTCACTTATCTTTCTTTTAAATTAAATGTTAGCCTTTGAACTCATACAGCATTTTTTAGCTGAGCAGCAATATGATGAGTAATATTCTTTATTTTGTGTGTGTCTCTGCTATTTTGCTAAATAATGATCTCAGGAGATTATTTTGTTTCAAAGTTTAAAGATTGTCTCAGGGCAATAGTTTAGAGAATCCTCTGGTCTTTGGTGGTCCAGTTAATCAGGCCATTTAAAAAGAATTTGAGGCTGAGCCCCGGTGGTGTAGTGGTTGTGCGTGGGACTGCGGCCCACTGAGATGGAGGTTCAATTCCAGCTCACAGGAGCAAAGGCTGGGCCTCCTACTCCCACCACCAGAGGGCAGTGATGCCTAAAATAAATAAATAAAAAGAATTTGACTTTGATTCTGTATTTTCCTCCCATTCTATCTGGGATCATCTATTTTCTCCTGGTTAGATCATTCACCAGCTAGTTCTTGTGGCCTGACAATAGTGAGGTTGTGATTTCGAGAATAGTATCAGCCTTGTAGATTTGTTTCTTCTCAGAGATTTTGGTTTCCTTCTTATCCACTTACCCCTGATAAGTAGAAACCAACAGTTTTTATGGTTTCTTGCATGCTTGATTTCATGGCTACTTGCAAGGTTTTAAGACCTTCAAATAAATGCAGCTCACTTCACTAGACTATAGAGTGTTGAACATCATGAAATACAGTATGTAGGGCTGAGCCCCGGTGGCGCAGTTGTTGTGCGCGGGACTGCGGCCCACTGGGACAGAGGTTCAATTCCAGCAGTGGGGCTGGGCCTCCTACTCCCACCACCAGAGAGCAGTGATGGCCCCCCACCAAAAAAAAAAAAAGAAAAAGAAAAAGAAATACAGTATGTAATGAGATGGAGTTAAGTGTATTTTTCTGAAGGACACAATTCAACCTGTTATATCCCTAATTGTTAAGTCTATTGATTTATAATTTACATACAGGAAAATGCAGTGTTCTGATTATTGAATACCTTTCTTACAGATCCTGGTTTTAAAGTCTTGTGTACCATGTAGCGCCACAAAGAGAATAGAGTGGTTCCAAATTAGTTTAGTCATTTTAATTCCCTCTGCTTCCCAAAGCTCCAAGAGTAAGGAGTCTTTTCCTAGGCCATGATAGAGGAACAGGGACTAGATTTACCTACACCCTAAACAATTTTCTAAAAATGGGAATGATAACATGAAACAATAGTTAGTAGTTATCAGACAACATGTAGCATAGGACAGTGATCCTTGAAAGATGGGAAACAAGTGGGTCTTGGGACTACCCCAGCTTTTTGTCCAGACAATTTCAAGGCCATAGCACGTGATCCTAAACACAGCCTTTTAATACAAGCCCTTTATAGACCTATCTAGTTTTTGGTGAGGGGCTTGGATGTAAACAATTAGGGGATCGGGCTGAGCCCCGGTAGCGCAGTGGTTGAGTGCAGGACTGTGGCCGACTGGCTTGGTGGTTTAAATCTAGCAGCAGCAAGGCTGGACCTCCCACTCCCACCAGAGGGCAGTGATACCTAAAAAAAAATAATAAAAAAGAAAAGAAAAGAAAAAAAGTTTAAAAGAAAAAAAAATACAAAGAACAATTAGGGGATCACATGGTTGAGCTGATGTGTGTGTAACTTTTTAAGAAATGACCAGTTTTCCAAACTGGTTGTGTCATTTTTCATTCCTACCAACAGCATATGAGATTTTGATTGCCTACATCCTTGCCAACACTTAGTACTTCCAATATATTTTTTTATTTTAGCCATTCTAGGAGCACCTTTAGGAGAATTGGCAGCGTAGTGGGCTACATATTAACCGGCCAGGGACTAGTGGTTCACACCCACTACTCCCTCCCTAAGAGAAAGATGATACTGTGTGTCTTGTAAAGAGTTTACGTCTCAGAAGCCCAGAGAAGCAGTTCTACTCTGTCAGGTAGGGTCCCTGTGTCTCAGAATCAATTTAATGGCCTTTGTAGTGAGTTTCATAGTTCTGGGGTAGGGAAAGCAGCAACAGTATTAATTTGCATTCCTTTGATAGCTAACAATATTGAACATCTTTCCATGTATTATTAACCGTGTATGTATTTTCTTTTATGAATTTTCCCACTCTCTCATTTTTATTGAATTGTCCTTTTGTTATTGAGGCAGAGTTCTTTAGATATTCTTGATGCAAATCCTCCATCAGATCTACGTTCTGAAATGTTTTCTCCATGCCTGTGTCTTGTTTTTTTCATTGGCTTACTGGTGTCTTTTGAAAACCAGAAGTTCTTTTGATAAAAATTTAAAATAAAGGTCTCTTTCACTTTGCCCTCCAGCTGCCCCAGCTGCAGCCCGACTTTGAGGTAGTGGAGTGGCCTCAGCTGCTGGCAGAGCAGCGTGGTGGCTCCCTTCAGATCATCAGGACCTTCTCCCCATCTTGCCAAGGCGACCTAGGGCCAGAGCTCTGCAAGGTCAATGTGCATTCCTCCATCAAATGCTGACCTTGGCAAAGCTGCCAGAGATACTTTTAACAAAGGATGTGGTTTGGGGTTGGTGAATCTGGATGTGAAAACAAAGTCTTGCAGTGGTGTGGAGTTCTCAACATCTGGCTCATCTAAACATCTGGCTCAGACACCGGTAACGTTCCTGGGACTTCAGAGACCTAATATAAATGGTGTGAGTGTGGTCTGACTTTCACAGAAAAATGACACCCTGACAACACTCTGGGGACAGAAATCGCAATTGAAGACCAGATTTGCCAAGGTTTAAAGTTGACATTTGATACTACCTTGTCACCAAACACAAGAAAGAAAAGTGGTAAAATCAAGTCTTCCAACAAGAGGGAGTGTATATGCCTTGGCTGTGATGTTGACTTTGATTCTGTTGGACCTGCAGTCCGTGGTTCAGCTGCCTTTGGCTATGAGGGCTGGCTTGCTGGTTATCAGATGACCTTTGACAGTGCCAAGTCAAAGCCGGCAAGGAGTAAGTTTGCAGTGGGCTACAGGACTGGGGACTTCCAGCTACACACTAATGTCAATGAGGGACAGAATTTGGAGGATCGATTTATCAAAATGCATGTGAAGATCTTGACACGTCAGTAAACTTGGCTTGGGCATCAGGAACCAACTGTACTTGTTTTGGCATTGCTGCTAAATATCAGTTGGATCCCGTAGCATCCATTTCTGCAAAAGTCAACAACTCTAGTTGACTTGGAGTGGGCTTTGCTCAGACTCTGAGGCATGGTGTGAAGCTCACACTGTCTGAGCTGTGGATGGGAAGAGTAGTAATGCCGGAGGCCACAAACATGGGCTTGCCCTGGAGTTGGAGGCTTCATTCCACTGAAGAGACCTCTAGGAAGGGGTAGCATCAGAAGATTTGGCCTTAATATATTTCCAATGTGACCCAGCAGGTTTCCCTCCACCACCCAAACCCACGTCACCTCACCCAAAGGTGATCAAAAAACATGATCTAAATAAGAGCTGTATTTTAAACATTTAGACAGTTACTTGTTAGCTGGTTTCTAGTTCAATGAGTTATCTAGTAACCAATGCTGCGGCCATACAGTCAGGTACACATAATTTAAATGTATTTAATTAACTGCGAAATGCACTATCCACCAATAATGAAATAGACCTTTATGAAAACTGCAGTTGTGTGTATGTTTTTTATGTTTCTTTTGCTATTAGATACTGCTTTTGAATGAGATGGATCAGTGAATATTTTAAGATAAGGCTAAAAACTTTTTGTTGAACATTCGAAATACTTTTGGTATCCCAGAAGATATTTTAAGATGAGGTTTATTTTCTTAGGTGTGTTAAATTCGACATTAGAAATACTTTTGGTATCCCAGAACATTTACAAATTATGAATAAAACAAGTTTATAGAGTCAGTACTCGGCTTACAGTAACCATAGAGAACAAGTGTATATATATAATTTTAAAAAATAGGGCTGAGCCCTGGTGGCATAGTGGTTGTGTGCGGAACTGTAGCCCACTGGGACGGAGGTTCAATTATAGCTCACAAGAGCAAAGGCTGGGCATCCTACTCCCACCACCAGAGCAGTGATGCCTAAAAAACTAAATAAATAAAAATAAATAAAATCTAATTCATTATTTTTTTTCTTTTATCACTTGTCCTTTGCGTAACTCAAATTTATAAAGATACATATTTTCTTTTTTTATTCTGGATGCTTACTAGTTTTAGCCTTTATGTTTTAGATCTGTGATCCATTTAAAATCTCTTTTTTTTGGGGGGTGGGGGGAGACATCACTGCTCTGGTGGTGGGAGTAGGAGGCCCAGCCCCACTGCTGGAATTGAACCTCCGTCCCAGTGGGCCGCAGTCCCGCGCACAACCACGACGCCCCCGGGGCTCAGCCCCCATTTAAAATCTTGAATCTGTGTGAGGGATTGAAGTTAAACCTCATATGGATGTCTACTTGAATACAGTTTGTTAAAGAAACTTTTTCCATTGTATTGCTTTGATATAGTTGTCAAAAACATTTTGTCAATACAAGCATAGCAAAACAACAAACATACTCGTGTACATATTGTATGCCAAAAAGTAACTTACGTCTCTTTCTGAACTCTATCCTTTCAGCAGCATCACACTGTCTTGCTTATCCTGGTTTAAAGCAAGCATGTGCATTTTTAACATTAACTCTAGCAGTCTTCATGAGGTAAGTATGTTTTCTCCTTAACAAGAGGCCAAGACATGACTGAAACATAGAAGCCAATTTAAAAAGAAAAAAACCTTTTTGCAAATGTATACAACTAAAGCATTTTTAATTTCAGAAACACAGCTAAAAGGAGAAGGGGGAAAAATGAATCACTCACTAATAGGCTAAGAGTGCTCAGAAGTGTCAAAAATGTTGGGAAAGGGTCCTTACTTCCTTAAATGTAATTTTCTTATTGTACCTGCCATACCTAAGGGATAGTCTTCCCTTGAATGTGGACATTGTGGAACTCCTATCAAATACCAGCACTGCGCTACACTGGAGATAATTGTAGTGTGCGCTCAACAAATGTAACTAC
>PVJH01033696.1:0-21374 GCA_004026705.1 Nesogale talazaci | reverse complement strand
TAAGTGTACAGACATTTAGGCACTGCTCTCTGGAAATGGTGGCTTAATTTTGGCTGTCAGTCTTTTGACCCAAGATTGATCACATGTTGGAAGAATTAAATCAGATACTGTAATAGCTAGGATGCATAACTCTTCTGGTGGCATATGCTCTGCCAAGCCCTAGAAAGTTTTATGGTGTCATCAACAACCAATTAGAATTTCTGATGGGTATGAGATTACCAGTGTGAGCCCCCAAAGTTGATTTTCGTGATTACCAAAAGTGAAGAAATTGGTCATTTTATATATAAACTTGCTGAAATATTGAAAATAACTTGTGACTGCTATATTCCATTCCTTTAGCTTAAAGGTAATCTACCTCTCTCTCAGTCTCTTCTAGTACGCTTCCCTTGTGATCTTGATGCCTCCATCAGGAATTCCCATTTCAGCCATTCTCTCCTGGCTCTCCGTCAATCACTCCCTCTGCCCCAGCTGGTTCTCTTCCACCCCCATAAGCTGCTCTTTTATAATGAAAACCATTCAGGGGCTGTCTGCTTCTGTGCTTACCTTTCCATCCTCTCCCAGGCATCCAGATTAGTGGTAATATATGTTCTTCAATTACTCAGCTCCCCTTCTCACCTGAGCACTTGCACAAGTCATGGTACTTCCCCAAGGCTATGTACAATGAGCTCTTCTGGATCTCACTGGATCATTTTGTATCATTTGATAATATTGACCACTCTTATTTGATACTTATCTTTCAGGTTTTCCAATTTTCTTCTTAAGAGCCTCTTTGTATCTTTTATTAACCCAAAGGCTGGTTGAATCTCTCTCTCTCTCTCTCTCTCTCACACACACACACACACACACACACACACTCTCTCTCTCTCTCTCTCTCTCACTCACTCACTCACAGTCTATCTTCTCAGGCTCATATTATAAACCCATCTGTCTACTGGAACTCTTTATGATAATTCTCAGGTACTTAATAATCATTTCCAAAATAAACTCATCACCTTTCTCCTCTCTTACTTGCTTTTCACTGGTCTGCTTCATGTTCTTACCATCAACCCAGTTAGCCAAGCAAATATTTGAATCACCCTTACACCTCTTATGAACTCCATTCAAATTCATGGCTCTCCTAAAAATATCTCAAATATGTTGACTCTAGCCACTTAACTTTGCCTTGATTAAGCATACTTAATGAATTCATACTTGAATTTCTTGACTTTCTAGGTAATTTCCCTCAGGACTGGCTTAAAATTTCCTCAGGGGCACAGTTGGGGATTGTGGGTAAAAGGGAGTGGGTAAAAGGGAGTTTGAGCTGGAAGGAACTATTTGAAACGGATTGTGGCGGCAACTGTCCAATGCTACTTGATATGATTGAACTATGGAGTAATATATATCTGTATTAGCCCCAATAAAATGATTGTGAAATTTAAAAAAGTCATCTGCCACTCTGCCATACCTCTTAGCAGACTAAATTTTTTTTTAACTGAAATCTTCCGGTGACCTTCCTCACTAAACACTGGTCCTTGGCTCTCTAATGATTTGCCTATAGGTAAGGCCTGCAGTTGAAGAGGAAAATCTGTGAGATTCACAATCTGATCTTGAGTTTTTCCCACCTGAATTTCAAGAACATTTCAAAAATAGATTTCACTCATTGTATACTGCTGACAGAAGACCTGACAAGCTGAGGGATGACTTCAAAATATCACAAGATGAAAAAGCACAAGGTCATTAAGACAGGAGGGAGGAAAGATCAAAGTGGATGTCAGAAGGGGCTGAAACTTACTCTTGATTGAAGAGTAGCTAAATCAAATGGAAGAAATGATAAAATGAAAAGTAAGGAAGACTTCAAAGGGCAGCTGGGGAGGACAGGATTATAAACAAGTGTGCAAAGGCCTAGAGTTCAAATAAAAAAGCAGGAACATTCTCAGTGTATCTCAAGCTGTAAGAACTAAAAAAATTCAAGCCTCAACTTGTATCATTGAAAGATTTTCTGGGAAAAATATTGAGCAACTTTTGGAATTTCAAAAGATGACAGAACAAATGTACAGTCACTGTACCAAAAGGAACTGGTCAACATTCAACCAATTCAGGAAGTATATGATCAAGAACCAATGGTACTAAAGGAATGAGTCCTAGCTGCACAGCAGGTATTAGCCAAAAACAAGGCTGCAGGAATTTATGAATACCAATTGAAATGTTTTAATAAGATGAAGCACTGGAAGTACGTGCTAATCTATACTAAGAGATTTGGAAGACAGCTGCATGGCCAATGTACTGGAAGAGATCCATATTTGTACCCATTCCAAAGAAAGTGGCCCAATAGAATATTAAAATTATCAATATAACATTCAAGGAAAGTTTTGTTTAAGATAATTCACCAGCAGTGGCAGCAGTATATGTGCGCTTGTAGATACTGTGCATCTATAGGGAGCTGTCAAATTCAGGGTAGATTAGGAAAACATTTTTTAAAAAGTGTCAGATCTTTCCTGAAAGCAGAGAATGCCAGCAAGATATTCTATTTTATTGGCTAAGCAACGACATTCAACTGTGTGTATTATAAGAAACTATGAATAACAGAGTAAGAATCCCAGGACACTTCATTGTGCTTATGCAGAACCTGTACGTGGACTAAGAGGCAGTTGTTCAAAGAGAACAAGGAAAAGTTTAAAATCAAGAAAGATATGCATAAGGTTGTATCCTTTCACCATACTTAGCCAATCTGAACTTTTCACTGAATTGAAAATGATTAAAATGGCAAACTTTTGGTCATATTTAATATACCAAATGGGGAAGAGTTCAATCATGTCATGAGATTATCCCCAGTGGTCCATATGCAAATATACTTTTCTTCTTCAGATTTCTCATAGCACTTTGATAAAGCACATAGCACAGACACCAAGCAAAACAAATATTTTCTTGATAGATGCTTTTTTGGTGTCTGTGGCGATTTTGTGAAGCTGCCTCACTGCGATTTGTTAGATATCCTGTTATTATATCTCTCTCTTCATTATTCCCTTCAAATTAAACTGGATTTTCTAGGGAAAAAATGACACATATATGTATAAGGAACGCTTTATCAAGAAAGTATCTCTCAAACTCATCTGTAGTCAATGGGGCATCCTCTCACAAAAGGATCACAAGGAAGGGATGAGTCAACCAAGACACACTATGTGGGCACTGATGAACACAATATTCCTCTGGTTCTTGAGCCCCCCTCCCCCTCACTTCGACCCCACTATCCTGAACTCTGCCCTGCCTTTCAGTTCTGGCTAGACCAAAGCGTATACACGGTACAGATAAGAGTCCATGACACAGGGAATTCAGATCAAATAAACTCCTCAGGAACAGAATTAGGAGTAGTGCTACCAGGAGGGTAGGGAGAAGGGAAGGGAAGAGGAGGAAGGGAGAAAGGGGAAACTGATAGCAATGATTGATGCATAATCTCACCCACTCACCCAAAAGGATGAGCAACAGAAACATGGGCGAAGAGAGGCAGCAGTTGGCATAAGATACGCAAACAATAATTTGTAATTTATCAAGGGGAGGGACAGGGGAAGGGAGGGACAAAAAAGAGAAGCTGATACCAAGGGAGTCAAATGGAAAGTAAATGGTTCGAAAATGATGGCAACACGTGTACAAATATGCTTGAAACAAGTGATGTGTGGAGCGTTATAAGAGCTGTGAGAGCCTTCAATAAAATGATTTAGAAAAAGAAAGCAGCCCAACCCAGTTCAGCTGGGATTCCCAGTGGTTGGCAATTAGGCCTGATCACCTGTGACCTAACCCAGTGCAATCTGCTCTGTGATGGAGTCTTTAGATGGGAAGCAGTTGACATTTGGCTTTAAGCTTCTCATGCATCTCATCTCAATTCTCTTCTTACCTGAAGGGTCTTTTAAACTTCTTTTCTAATTTCCCCCTGCTTTCATTTGCAGTGTTTCCCAGTCAGCAGTCCTGAGAACACGCCCTTCCGCGGTAGTCTCATTCATCTTCCTGGCTTGGACAGATGTGAGGGAAGAAGGGCCGTTGCAGGAAGATTAGGGCGGAGTGTAATTGAAGGGGCTGTGGTCGACTCCGACACAGGGAGATGCTGTGGGAAATGCCCCGGCTTCTTGTTAGCGTCGATCCTAGCTCTGGCTCACGGAGCGCTGATCTTCTGGACTCTGAAACTTGCTGTTTTCAGAGAGCTGCTAAGGCACATGGAAGAAATGTTGAAACCAAATAGCTGAACAGAAAATTTCAAAGGGCAATTAAAGAAGACAGAGTAAAATATTATAATGAGATGTACAAAGGCCTAGAATTAGGAAAACGAAAAGGAAGAACACGCTCAGCCTACCTCAAACTGAAAGAACTCCCGAGAAAAATTCAAGCCTTGAGTTGCAAGAGTAAAAACTCTATGGGCAAAATATCGAATGATAGAGGAAACCTTCAAATATGATGGAAAATACACAAAGCCACTGTATTGAAGAGAATTTGTTACTGAAAGTCATTTCAAGAGAGGGGGTAGATGAGTGAGAACCAATGGCTCTGAATGAAAACGTCCAGGCTGCACTGAAGGCATTCGCCAAAAACAAGGTCCAGGGATGGAGGGAATAGCAATGGAATTGTTTCAAAACGCTGATGAGACGACGGAAGCACTCACTGGCCGATGCTAAGAAATTTGGAAGAGAGCCACTGGAAGAGGATCATTTTTGTACCCATTCCAAAGAAAGGTGACCAGAAAAAGTACTCAAATTATAGAACAATATAATTGATATCACAGGCAAGCAAAATGTTGCTGAAGATCATAGAACAACAGTCATCGCAATTCATTGACATGGAGCCCCCAGAGGTCCTAGCTGGATTCAGAAGCATCATCTTTCTCCCTTGGAGTGCTCCATGATTTTGTGCTGCTGCCTTGTGGTTAGCGTTCCAGTGCACAATCTACCATGCCTTTGTTAAGAAAGTAAATGAGCATAGCGTTTTAGCATTTTAGGTATGCTGATACACATAAACAGGGCTTATGAAAACATTTCTGTTGTTTGTATATGTATATGTATATGTATACATACATATGTATATGTATACATATATGTATATGTATATACATATACGTATATGTATATGTATACATACACACATATATATCTGAAACACTGCCCAAAGATTTTGTGTACAAACATTTTATGTCACTTCCCTCTGACAATGTCATCTGGTGGTATGATCCCCTTGACCTCCACTCCTCCTTTTTCCTCTTTAACAGGAACTTTAAAAGGACATCTCCCATTTCATCTCCAAATCGCATGCATTTTTTCCCCCAGGTAAAGGCAACAGTTTCTATTAACAAGTTAAAAAATAAAGGCAAGGGTTAGGGGGTGGGAGATGGAAAGTAGTATAACAATTATTTTGCCCTGAGCCTTCCTCAAAGGCGAAGACAAATTTTCCTTTCTGTATAATAGTTATTTTAAATTACCTGGAAATTCACACTTCACTGCTTTTTAAAAGGCACTGTGCCCCTTAGGGAAGGAAAATATGAATATCTTCCATAGTGCCTGCGATGAAGGATGTTAACCATTGATCAGATCAGAGTGGGGCAATTTGAACCAGAGAGGAAAACTCCAAAATGACCTGCCTGGTTTCCCAGCCACATGGTCAAAATGGTACTGACATTTTCATTAAACAGGTTAAAGAAAACAATAGAGGTTAATTAACTTAGTGGTGTTTCAGCTGAAATGGCCCAAACTGCCTCAGGCCTCAGGTAAGTCTAATGCTGTTAGCAGCATTTTAGCTTTAGACTTAACACCCTATCACCTTTGAATGCCTGTAAACAAATTAGCATTGCTTTTTGTGTAGAACCGTGCAGCTCACAGGAATGTGTGAAAATGTATCTGCAAAGTGCTTTAAGTACTTTATTCTTTAGCTAGTTTTCCTAAGCTATATTTTGTCCCCTATGCGTCTAATCCCCATCCAGCAAGAGATGAAGAGCTAGTTCCAACTCAACACTGAGTGGGGTGAGATGACTCACACACAGCTCCATTTTCCTCTCTGCACATAGAACACACACTTATACTTCCCATCAGGAAACCTTGCCCTTTTAGCCAACTTTTTTTTTAATGTGTATGACATTTAGATGTAATTTCACGTTTGCAAAATTGGCAGGTGTACTTTTGTGGTCCTTACAAAAGTTTTTCTATGGGGGTAGAATCATGTAGTCCAGTTTTGTTGTTGTTGTTGTTGTTGTTTTTTAAAAAAAACTCTGATGATGAAGGTTTTTAAAGATGTTCCAGGGTTTGGCTTTCAGCTCTTTCTTTTACTAGCTAAGTAATCTGTGGCAAATGATTTTACCTGTTGAACTTCAATGTTCTTACTTGTAAAATGAAGATAATAACACCTATCACTCAAGGTTGTTTTTATGACTCAGTGAGTAATGTACAGCTCTTGACATTTTCGATAATACCCACTAAAGACTCTTCTTTCCCCTGACAGCTTCGCTGTCACCCTGGTAAATTCATCGGCTGAAAACCCAAGCTAGACTCACTGTGCTTGGGTCAGTTCTGACTCTAGGGGATGCTGGAGGTCAGAGTGGATCTGCCCATCGGATTTCCACAGCTCTGCGCCCTCACAGGAGCCGTGAATCACATCTTCCTCCCATGGAGTGGTGGGCAGTTCCGGCCTTTGGGTTGGCATTCCAGGGCTTTCAGCAGTGGCAAATAAACCAACCAAGAAAAGATATCCACCTAATTTTATTTTCATTATTTACAGAAACTGGTGAGTTCCTTTATTCTTGAAGTCTGGAGACATAGGAACTAGCTCTGGCGACACCCTGGATTTGGACTTCTGACCTCCTGAATTGTTAAAGAGTAAGTTCCTATTGTTTTAAGCCTCCAATGTGTGGTGATATGTTTCTGGTAGCCAAAGGAAACAAATAAAAATAACAACAGTGTTCTAAACCCTGCAAATCCAATTAAATTTCTCACATCAGTTTTATGTAATTTAGTTTTTAATGCCATTTTTTTTTTTTTTTGTTTTTGCTCTCTTGAGGAAGTGGGACCCCTTCTGACCTCTTTCGGCTTCAGTGGGGAGGAGATGTCAACATCACATCAGCTCAGGGACAATTGCCACAAGGCAGAGGTGCCTCCAACCTCCAACCTTTTTTATCCTATAATGACACCATTCTCCTTCCCACAACATTCTACTTCCCTGCTGGGTTTCACAATACCTTGCTATGACTGCTTGGGACTTACAGACAATACTCACAATTGCGGGGCTGATTATGGAATTTAACAGATTACAAGTCAGGCTCAGAAAGCATTAAACATGCGGCCCTTTGCCCACACATATAGGATGCAGGGTGCCTCTCAGCCAGCAGCCATATTTCTTAGCTCGGGGCTTATTCTGTGGACTGGGAAGTTCTACCTTGTGATCTTTTGGTTACCTGTCTGCTCTGCCTTACAATCTTTTTTTTAAATCATTTTATCGGTGGCTCATACAACGTTTTTCTCAATACATAATACATATATTGTGCCACGCTATTTCTCATGCCTGCTGCTGTAATCATTCTCTGAACCTTCGCTTTTCCACTTGAGCCCTTGACATTAGCTTCTCATATTTTCCCCTCCTTCCTTGCTCCCCACTCCCCCACCAACCCTCAATACTTTATAAATTATTATTGTTTTGTCATAACTTACACTGCCCGATGTCTCCCCTCGCCCTTGCCAATGTCTGTCCTCCTGGTAGGAGGTTATGTGTGCTACCCCACCTTTCCTCCAACCATCCAGTAGTTCTGCTCTTACTACTGGCCCCAAGAGGTTCATCTGTCCTGGGTTCCTCACATTTTCATTTCTCATTTCCACCAGTGTACCTCCTCCCGTCCAGCTGGATTTGTAAGGTAGAACTGGGACCATGACAGTTGCGGGGAGGAAGCCTTCAGGAACTAGAGGAAAGTTGTATGCTTCATCGCTACCTCACTGCGCCTTGACTGGCCTGTCTCCTCCCCACAACTCTCCTGTGAGAGGGTGTCCAATTATCCACAGGTGGGCGTTGGGTCCCCATTCTGTTCTCACCCCCATTTGTAGTGACGTGATTCTTGTTCTTTGATGCTTGATATCTGCTCCCTTCGGCACCCCCATGATCACACATGCTAGTGAATTTCTCCTATGTGGGCTTTGCTGCTTCTGGGCTAGATGGCCACTTGTTACCCTCAAGCCTTCATGTTCCCAGTTGCTTTATCGTTCGGTAGCTGGGTGCCATCGGATTTCTCCTTTCTGTCTGCATCTGCTCCCTTCTGTCTTCAGCAATAATAATAATATGATTGTTGTTCTTTGATACCTAATATCTGGTTCTTCCCATGTCTCATGGTCACACAAGCTGGTGTGCATCTTCTATGGTGGGCTTTGTGGGGTTTGAAAGTGAAAGGATAACAGAGGGAGCAGGGTACTAACCCACCCAGGGGGAGAGTATGGGTCTTGTCTCCACAGAAGCTGGAGTGGGCATGCAGATCCTACCATGAAGCACCCAACCGTGAAGACAGAGTGGACACATGGAAGGAGGCATGAAAAGCGAGTGCTACAGGGCTGGCCACATCCAGGGCTGGATCGACATCCACCCTGCATGTAGGGGTGGCAGAGAACAGGTTGGGGGAGAGGCCAGAATGTCACACCCACATGGAGACAGGTGGACACAGAGGATAAGAAAGAGAGCTCGTCTAGTCCCCATGATGGTCCGAGCCCTGCCCACGATGCCCAGAAGACTATGCCCCTACAAGAACCTACGCCACAGGGGGGACTGGGCAAACAATAACAGGACCTGACATACGGTCTCTCTACGGAAGCAGACAATGACAGAGGACATTTCGGGGGTCATATGGTGGGAAAGAAATGTGGTCTGAGCCCCCAAAATGGACCTAATCAAGAAAGGAGCACTACTGGTTGGGTAGTCAGGAGAAGAGAAAGACTGGATCGATGGTTCCTGGATGGACACGAGGGAGAGGGGAGAAGGGACAGGAAGGGGGGTCTGGACAGGCTCAGAGATGGGGGGAACAACAAGTGGTCCGCAATCGGTGTCAAGGAGGGTGTGGGAGGCCCGGTGGGGCTGAAGAAAGGGTAATGTGATAGAGAGGAAGTACTGAAACTCAAATGAAGGCCGAGCATGACAGTAGGACAGGAGGAAGGCAGAAGGAAATAGAGGAAGGAGCTAGAAGGCAAAGGGCACTTGCAGAGCTCTAAATACAGACATATGTACATATGTAAATAGAAGCATATATTAAAAGGTGGGAGTAAATCCAGGTACGTATATTTATATGTTTAGTACTAAGGTAGAAACTGGACCTTGAACCCCCACCCAGGCACTCTGCCTCAAGGCAAGAACACTTTGTTTTATTAATCTGGTATTTCAGGAGGCTGACTGGGCCAATGTAATCACTGAAGTCAAATAGGTTCATAAGCAAATGTGGTGAAGGAAAACGATAGTGCCCAGCTACCAAAGGATAGAGTCTGGGGTCTCAAAGCATGAAGATAAACAAATGCCCAACTAGCTGAGAAGCATCCAAGCCCACATGGAAGAAGTGGCCACGAGGTGTCAAAAGGACCATGCCTCAGGCAGGGAAAAAATTGTATCACTGTACGTCTTACAGTCTTGATTCTGTAAGGGCTCAATGGCTGCTGTAAGGTCTCAATGGATGCCGCAGCCTCTTCACAAAGGGATCTTACAGGTACTCTGTTGGTGGCTATTCTGATAATCAGGAGGTTCTTATTGATGAAATAGCTCTCTGGTCCCCAGAAGAATAGCAAAACTAACATTTCATACACATTATTACATGGCCCCACGCAACCATTTTGTGGGAGTTACAATAACCCGAGCATAAAATTCCTATTTAATCAATTTCACGTCACCAGGTCATCAGGTTGCTTTCCTGAAATTAATTGTTCTTGTATTAAGAAAAATATTATAGAAAGGCTAATTAAGTTCCCGAGTACACCTACCAGTTGTCCTAGCAGTGTTATCTGTACACCCCCAAACTGTTACTTATTGAGTATAATCCTTGAAGTACTAAAATAATAAAAGTATTTGATATGGTGTTTTTCCATGAAATTGTGAGATTGTCCTTCTTTATTTAAGGTCAAAATTCTAACCTGGAAACATTTGTAAAACATCGGAAGATAACAACTTATTTGCCAGTGGGACAAAATTACCATGGCTGATTTATTATGAGAGTTAACAATATCAAAATTGTGGAGAGTAACATCTCTACTTGGAGGCAATACATAATTGTTTTTGAATCACTTATTTTAAATCAATTATAAAATGATGAACACAAAGTTGACAAAAGGCATGAGGGAGTAATGGTTTCGTTGGAAAGACATAGAAGCACAGTATAAAGTCACTTCAGATGACAGATTCAGTTGCCTTACATACAACTGAGTGCTTAAACTATCACCTTAATATGTCATTGTCGAAGATCTACACGAGCAGCTTTAGCTTCAGGCCAGAGCATGGTGAAAGGAAAGTTCCTACACCATTCTTATCCTTATAGATTAGAATACTGCCTGTCACCTTCCATCCTATATTCATTGACATTTCCAGTGTACTTTGACCCTGTTGGGAATATGTTTGTCTGTGATGAAACATACTGTCCTTAAAATGTGCTTCATATACTGCTCCTGGAAAATGTTCAAGTCTTCCAAAGTCATCTATCTTGTCACCTTTCCCGCTTCCTGGATAAATAATCACATTAGAAATGGTATGAATCCCTATACCATTTCTCTCAAAGATTCCAGAAGAGGTTCCTACACAGTTGTCATCATACTTGTCTCCGTCTGGAAATGGAGCTTGTCTTACATATGTTGGAGGTTGACAGATGTTGGAGAGACTTTCAGTTCTGAGAAATTTTTTATGAGTATTTTATCAATAGTCTTTTTCCTGGGTGTAAGAAGGTATTATGGATAGTGTGTCAGTCCAGGTAGACTAGAGGAACAAATTTCATAGACACGCATATAGATATAAGGAAAAGGTTTAAAGATATAAGAGGAAAAGGACACTGAGCCCAGTCCAGTTCAAAGTCATAAGTCCGATATTAACCCATATGCCCGAAATCAGTCTATAAAGTCTCCTTCCGATTCACAAAGTCACAGGTCAGTGAGTACAGAATCCCGGCACTGACATGGCTCCTTGCTTCCAGGGCTGAGAGTCCATCAACAGCAGAAGCAACTCACTGCTGGCAGAGGTCTCCATGTGGCCGCCCCAGCTTCAGAGGTAAGGCCGTGTGGCTTCTCCTCCGGCTCCTTCAAGTCCTCGGATGCTGCCATCTTGTCCTGTCCGTGATTTATCATCTCTGAGACAAACTCCCAACAGCTGGGGAGATAGCTTCTCATCTTCACGTGGGATACCACAAGATTTCCCAGAAGTCTCAGGAGAAAGCCATGCCCACACGGAGGCCTCATTGGCTACTCAATGGCTATCTCCAGATTAATAGGCTAGACTCCACCCCTACCTTTCAATCATAAAATTAACATAAGCACATGACTGCCACAGATAGTGAGAACATTGACAAACTCCATAGCTTTGTACTTCTTCTTGTAATGAGTACAATCTTGAACATATACATACTTGCAGGTAGTCCCCAATTAAGATAGGATTTTGTTTATTTCTGACATTGGCTGAATAATAATTTTTGTGCTTTGCATTATTATTGCTTTTTAATGATCACTATCTGTATACATCATTTCATTATTTGTCAGCAGGGGTCAGAAACATATCAACTGACATATTTTCATGCATATATAAAGATATACAAATATTTGAAAAGTCTGTCATTATAGTAACTCTTTCTGGAAGGGTCTGCATTATCTGGCTTGTTCCTAGGAAAAGGAATAGTGTGTATAGTTAAAAAATTTGTGAGCATGTCTGCATGGTCCTTTTATTTTTTTCTTTATTTATTTTGAAGGAGCATCTTAGTGTTTCCTAAATCTGCTTATCAACTTTAGGACAGAGATCAGTGTCTAAGGCCATGTTTCCAAGCAATGGAAACTCCTGATTCCATTTACAAATAAACTTCAGCTAATCTTTTCAATGTGAATCATAACATCAAATAATTGCAAGTGAACATCTGATTATGATAAGATCAGCAAATTACACACCGAAATACAATGTGCAGTGTGTAATACTAATAATGCTAACATAATTATAAGTGTTTTACAACGTGAGTTACTTAAGGACTGCCTCTACTTAGATATATTCCCATGCATATATGTTTATATATATAAATAACAGCTAATCCATGAAATGTATTTTTTTTTTTTAATTTTAGCACTCTGGGCCAGTTCTTATTACAGTGTTGGACAATTTAAGAAGTATATGGCATATCAAGAAAATGGGCATGCCTTTTGTTTATAAGACAGAAAGAACATAACAAGAAGTAGACATCCAAGGTCTGCTGAAATCTTTTCACCACGAGAGATTTGCTATGATTTGAAATGTGGGTGGCATAGCTTCTAACAGCACAGCAATGTGTAAGCTACCACAGTATGACAAATGGACAGACAAGTAGAGAAAATGACAATACAGTTTTTGAAATCAACATCGAAGAAGTTAACACTGCTGAGAGAATCTGTGTTCTTTGAAAAACAAGGACCTTTTTGTTTTTGTTGCTTAATAGCAAAAGGTTTAATTTAACAATGTGAGTACAACACACAAAGTTATATTGATTGCATATGGAATTTCTATCATGTAGGCAGATCACATAAAATATATAACAGAAGATTATAAAAACTGATTTTAATATAGAATACAAAATTATTTTATATTACATAGTATTGAGAAATTAACAATGCATTGGCTTCTACCTTGTTTTAAAATTTATTTTAAAAACTTTAAAAAAGAGAGAACTTTCTCAAAATATATTCATTGTTTCCTTTCAGATTATTGGTTAAACTTTTATAACTTTCTATATTCCTTGAAGATTTATCTTACATAGACCTCACATTCTGGATGAACCAGAATTTTTCATTTAAGAGAAAATCACTCTTATCCTTTCCTTGTAAACAAGAACATCTTCTGTTATCTTTCATTCAAAGTCATATTTTCCTTCTACTACTGCTTAGATGCCATCTTATTTACCCCTATGAATTATAACTGTCATTCACATGAACTTTTATTTCATGGAGAAAATTATAAGGAAGATAATTAACAGTCTAATCATAAACAAAGAATTTAGCAAATTAGCACATGAATGCACCTCTATAATCTCTTAGACTCACACATTCATTTTACGCTTTTTAAAATAAACAAACAATCATTAACATGACTCATAAATGTAGTTATTTTAAAAACAAAAGCATTCATATTAAAAATACATTGGGTGGCCAAATATCCGTATTATAGTTGAAACAGTATCTAGTTGTTCAAAAATTTTCTATGAAATTGCTACATTTAAAAATCTTCTATGGTTTTAGAGTGAAATAAGGATCTTGATTTAAAAATTGTCGTATTACTGTCCCTCACTGACCCGTAGTGCTATGGGGGAACAACACTGGAAATACCAGTTCAGGAATTGCACCCTTTCTGACCCCACAACACCAAGGTGAAACACTGAAGATTTGTAACAGAACAGCAAGGGAGGCCGAGCAATAAAGTCCCAGGGAATACCAGAAATAGGTGTTGCGGCCAGGGCATGGCATCCCATCTGAATCCACTGGAAAACACTCCTAAAGGTCAACAAACAAACCTTGAACTATTTACAGGTTTTTCTCTTTTTCTGTTGTTGGTTTTTGTTGTACTTGTTGCTGCTGTTTTGTTTTCTTTTGTTGCTCATTTTACTGTCTTGTTTTTTATGCATATTATTATATCTACAGATCTAGCTAGATAAGATAGCTGGGATAAACAATCTGGAGGAGAAAACAATGGAACAGATAGTTGGGAGACAGGGGAAAGGAAGAAGGAAGTGGGTGTTAACAAACCCAGGACAAGGGAACAACAAGTGATCTAAAGTCAATGAGAAGGAGGTTGTAGGAGAGCTGGTAGGACTTGCTCAAGGGTAATGTAACAGAGGAATTACTGAAACCCAAAGGAAGGCTGAATATGATAGTGGGATAAGAGGAATGTAAAAGGAAACAGAGGAAAGAACGAGGAGGCAAAGGGCATTTATAGAGGTCTAAATGCAGGCATGTATATATGTAAATATATTTATATATGATGATGGGGATATAGATTTATGTACATATATTTATAGGTTTAGTATTAAGGTAGCAGATAGACATTGAACCTCTACTCAAGTACTCCCTCAATGCAAGAGCACTTTGTTCTATTAACCTGGCATTACAAGATGCTTACCTCTTCTGACATGATTGCTGAAGATAAAAATGCGTGCATAAGCAAATGTGAAGAAAGCTGATGGTGACCATCTACCAAATGACACAGCATCTGGGGTCTTGAAGGTTTAAAGATAAACCTGTGGTCATCTAGCTGAGAAGCATAAAGGCTTCATATGGAAGAAGCACACTATTCTGTGTGATCACAAGGTGTTAATAGGATCAGGTATCAGGAATCAAAGATTAAAAAAAATTCACGTCATTGTGAATGAGGCAAAGTGTGGAGTGGAGATCCAAAGCCCATCTGTAGGCAACTGGACATCCCTTACAGAAGAGTCATGGGGAAGAGACAAGTCAGTCAGGGTGCACTATAGCACTGAAAAGACATACAATTTTCCTCTAGTTCCTTAATGTACCCTCCCTTCTCCCCCCATTATCATGACCCGATTCTATCTGATAAATCCAACTAGACCAGAGGATGTATACTGCTACAGATAAGAGCTGGAAACACAGGGAATCCAGAACAGATAAACCCCTCAGAACAAATAAGGAAAGAAGCAATACCAGGCGAACAGGGAAAAGGTGGGGGTAGAAAGGGCAAACCTATAACAATGATCTACATACAACCCCCTACCCCGGGAATGGACAACAGAAAAGTGGTTGAAGGGAGGCATCGGTCAGTGTAAGACATGAAAAAAAAATAATTTCTAAATTATCAAGGGTTCATGAGGGAGAGAAGGTGGAGGAGGGAGAGGGGAAAAATGAGCTGATACCAAGGACTCAATTCGAAAAAATGTTTTGAAAATGATTATGGCAACACATGTACAAATATGCTTGACACAATGGATGTATATATGGGTTGTGATAAGAATTGTATAGGCCCTAATAAAATGATTTTAAAAATTGTCATATTAAATCTTAGAAAATGATTTATCAGGATGATAATTTAAGAATTTATACCCACTTCAAGCCACACAACTTTATGATTGGGGCTGAGATGCTATGTAACAATTTTGACAAAATTATTTCCTCCAAGAAATTCTTGCCCAAGAATATAAAGCTTCAAACCAACAAATACCTTCATTGTTTATTTCAGGACATTTCTAAAAAGCAGTTTATGCATATAGATTATGCATCCAACTGAGCAGCTTTTCTACCTCTTACCCGGCTTATCAGAAAACATTTATTAACCAAGAGTCACTTCAAGTCGGTGGCCTTGCTATGTCCACGAATACTAAACTACTAGTCACGCAACTATGATGTCACAACATCCAACCTCACCCTGCTTCTTAGCAAACTTGTCTTTAAGTATGTTAGCCTAGATCCTAATTCCTGTACGTATCCTTCCTTGCCCTGACGTATCCTACCTCACCTCCAAATAGTACCAAGACCTGTCAAAGGGTCACCTCTTTATTTTAGCAAGCGCCCTGGTGGCACAGTGGACTATGTGTTGGGCTGCTAAAAGCAAGGTTAATAGTTTGAAACCACCAACCCACCCCTTTGGAAAATGACGAAGCTTTCCATTTCCTTAAAAAGTTACAATCTCAGAAGCCCACAGGGTTCTACCCTGTTCTATAGCCTCTCTGCAGCGAAAGGGACTCCATGACCGTGAATGTTTGGGAAGCACCCTGGTGTTTTCCTGTCACTGACTCATAACAACCCTCTGTGGGTTTCCAAGACTGTAACTGTTACAGGAGTAGAAAATCTAGTCTCCCCCCCTTGCAGCTGCTGGTGCTTTCAAACTGCCCATCCTACGGATCACAGCCTAATGCATAACCCCTATACCAATGGGCTACAAATTGAAATGTTAACCACAAGGTCAGTGGTTCAAAACTACCAGCTGCTCTCTGGGATCAGGTGAGCCTGTCTGCTCCCATAAAGATTTAAAGTCTTAGAAACCCAAAGGCGCAGTCTATTCTTTCTATGTGCTTGCTATGGGTCGGAATTGATGGCTGTGAGTTGAGAATAAGCTTAGCTTTGCGTGTCAGTACAATGGTTGGTGATCATTTGTGGGAGTTGACAGCTGAGAAAATCAATATTTGAACAAATTATTTTACATTCTTCATCATCCTAAACATTGCTAGTAATTACCGACTTCATTTACTGCAAAACCCGTATCAACACTTTAAGAATTTAACCTGTTTCTTCATGATGAAATATACCTGAATCCGAGGGGCTTCAAAAGATTTGTGGGAAATGGAATTTAGCATAATGGAATTTTCCTACACGTGTTTGAAGCCATCTCATGAATATAAACATATGTCAGAGCAGCACACGGCAGTAGACTTTCACAGGAACCCCAGGATCCACGCCTCCTGATATTTCTGTGTCTGCGTAATTCCTTCACTTCTGTGTGGGGGGGCACCTGGGACTCAGCAGTCTAACACAGCAAAGGTCACTAAATATGTGTGACTGATTTATCTAAGAGTGAAACACAGCTAGCTAAGGAATCCATTCTCTTGTTTCTGAACTCTGATGAAGCAAGCTTTGTTCAGAGGACCATTTGACAAGGAACTGAGAGATGCTTTTGCCACACAACCTGCAAAAGAATGGGACCCTTAGCTATGGGAGGAGGCTTCAGAAAGTTCATGAAAAAATAGAGCTAAAAGACAATGAAATTTTTCCATGAACTTCTTGAAGCCAACCATACAACAGTCAAAACTGAACTATGCCAATAGCCTACATGCACTTGGAACTCTCCCAGATTAAGCCTTCAAGTGTAGTCACTGTGCTAGCTGCCGCTTTGACTGACACTTGGCAAAAGACCTGGCTAAGTTCTGCCTGACCGCCTTACCCCAGAAACTTCGATAATTGTTGTGCTTTGCTTTTAGCTAAATTTGTGGAGATGTTGTTATACAGAGGTATAAAAAACAATGCAACTCCAATAATGAGAATAAAGTGTAATATAGCTATTTTCAAACCAGAAATTATTGAACCAATTTTGTGTGTAATAGAACTCACATTTATTATGTAAATTTCAGTTTTTATACAAATCCGATCTATAGGTTTATGGAAGGAGTCCCTTAAGCCTAGTGTTAGAAATTCAGTTTCTTTATCTCATGATACATTATGGGAGAATATTAGAATTACATAGATGCCTATTTTAAATTTGAAAGATTGTATAAATACATTTTCTTATATATTCCAAAGGTAGGAAAATGCTCAAATTAACACAATACAAATATATATAAATATATACACACATATACTGGATATACATCATTCATATATAATTGATATATGTAAGCTGTGTAACATAGGAGTCCTTTGCTTGATTATTTTAAGCTCATTAAAAAGTTATATAACCAGAATCCCAAATATTGCTGCCACAAGTGAGGAATCATATGCTTGCTGGGCACTAATAGATAATTATACACACTGGTGTCTTTCTGGACTATAAAATAAAGAGGTGTTCATTGTTGCTAGGTGCGACTGAATTGGTTCTGACCCCCAACGATCCTATGTACAATGGAATGAAGCCATGTCTCCTGCCGACAATTGTTGCCATGCTCGAGTCCATTGTTGCAGGCACTGTATCGCTCCCTCTCATTAAGGGCCTTCCTCTCTTTCACCGATCCCCCACTTCAGCAAGCATATTGTCCTTTAAAGACTGGTCCTGAGATAACGTGTTTGACCTCATGGTGTGATTATGTACTAGTCCTTGGGCCCAGCTGTAGTGTAAGTCAAGACATGAATCGCTTAATGGCCTCGGCCATGACCCAGCAAAGCAATACGAATCTCCAACGACATACTCAGAGAACAATAACAAAGGCTGTTGAGTGTAGACTTTATGTGAGGGGCAGGATGTGAAATGAGTCATATTACAGAGGACCTTGGTGTTAAGAACCGACAGTTTATAATTGTTGACTACTCTGAAATGTAATATTTTTTTTCAAAAAAGTAAACCATAACTTTGATAATATTTTAAGAGTGAACATATATAAAGATTTGATTTCACCCACAGGAAGGAAATTGGGGAGATGTTAAAACGAACTCAAGGGAGAATTTATAAAGGAAACATTTATAAATCACAAATGAATGTTCAAATGGAGGTAGTCCTAGTTTTGCCATAGTGGTTGGAGAGGAAGCAAGTTGTGTGTTCATAAACAATAATCATTTGCACCATTATCTGTTATTTATAGCTCACAGAGTTGTAAAATAGTTGAAGAATATGCATCAAATATTTGGGAATTATGCATAGTTGGGCTCTTTTTTCTATGGAAGTACAGTTTGTTCCCTTGAAATATTACCAACCGGATTCTAGGCATGGGGTGTGGGTATTTAAGAACTACTTTGGGGATAAAAACTATACAATTTGGTTATTACCTGTATGTAATGAATGGAAAGAAGAAGTCAAATACTATTTATTATACATCTCCAAAAATTCTGCTATCAAGTAGATTGTGAACCTTAGTGGCCCTATAGGAAAGAGTAGAACTGCAGATGTAGATTTCTGCGACTGTCACTCGTTATGGGCTATAAAGCCTTATTGTTCTCCTCTGGAACAGCAGCTGGTGGCTTCCAAATGCTAACCTTGCAGTTTGTAGCCCACGCTCTCATCCGCAACACCGCCAGAGATCCTGATCATCTGAAGTGCAGTAGTTCCGATTGGATTAGTGAATGGTCTTCGAGACAGTGAAGGGAAGAGAAAGGAAATATTTTAAAGAAGGATCATTTTGAAAATTCTAGTGCCTGTGGTAATGGAAAAGAACTCCAAGAGGTGCTATCTTGCCCCCTCCCTTGCATTAGTGTCATTGACTAAAACCACCCAAAACATTCTTGCAACCTAAGTGAAAATAGACCAGTATTATGCCTAACGTCTCCTGGGGAAATCTTTTTCTTTCAAAATTGCTTCATGATATCTCATGTTTTTGATACCCTTGGTTAGAAATCATTTGTGGGCCCAAAGAGAAAATTCAGAAGACAATTTAGGAAAGTTTTGGGGTGAATTGAATGAGGTATTTCTCACACCTTCTTCTCCCCCCAGTGTGACATCATCGATAAGGAGGTTTTCTGAATAATAATGGAAAACAAACAAACCCAGAAACAGAGTCTACTTCCCAGTTGAGTGAAAAGGTCATTATGTGTCCAGTAATCCTTGTCATCGTAAAGCTCTGAGGAAGCTTTGCTTAGTATAAGGCTCTTTGAAGTTGATTTTATCAGTGATTTGTTCTAATGTAATTGATCTGCTATTTAACATTATCAACATTTCTAGATGTTTATCAACATTCCAACATTCTAGTTTAAATTAATATGAGTCTCTTTGTTTATCCACATGTGGGTTTGTAGGATTGGATATTTTCCCATCTCTATTGATGGGGGAAAAAACAAGAAAGGAAAGGTGGGTGGAAGAAGGAAGGAGGAGATTTAGGGAGGGGCACAAAGGATGGCAGGGAGAAGGGAGGAAAGAGAACCTTTTTCTAGTTTGGAGTGTGGACACTAGCTTATTACAAAATATTTTGTTCTCTACTGTAGACCTGACATTCCCTTTTCTTGTTTGGAGAACCGAGTATGAATGAGAGAAATCTTGAAACTATCCCTCTCCTTAAACTTCATTGTTCCGTGTTTTTAATATGAATCAACAAAGTTTATTCAGCACCTCGTGAGTTCTGAGCCCTTTAGTTGCTACTGGGGATAGAGAAGGGAATTGTGGGTGGCATCCTTGCCTTCTTTTGAAATAAAAATGAGGCTTTCAACTTACTAAGATGTACAGTCTTAGTTGTCCACGGGGACAGTTCTACTCTGCTCTCTTGGCATCAAACTACTGTGGCAGTGAGAGCTTTTTGTTTTTGTTTGTTTTTGCCATTTTAACACTTTTGCATCTGTGGGAGGAGCTAGAAAATAAAAACACATAAGCCAAATAATATATAATACAGGATGCTGAGTAAAATAGACCTTGTTTGTTACTCCTAAATTGGTGCTTCTAGATAGGAAGAAAGGCCTATTTGTCTACTTCAGATGTTGAGTCAATGAAAACCCTATGGATCCCAATCATCTGATCCTCAACAGATCATGGGGATGACACAAAACAGGGTAGTGTTTGATTCTGCTGTGAAAGTGGCTAACTTGAATCAGAGCAGACTCAATGCAAATAATAAGAACAAAATTGATGGCTAAAACTCAAATCAGAAGTAAAAAAAGTGCATCAAATATCCTCTACCAACAATTGCCAGTAACTCAGAGTAGACATCTCTTCAAAGCTTACTAAAGGGTTGCTTCCTTGACTGTCCCAAATTTTCTTCATCTTCTTCTAAGTGTCATGAGAGGGGGCCTGAGAAACAGAATGAGAGTCGGTTATCCAAAGAGATTACATGATGTTTTATTCTCTACCAGGACAGATTGGTAACAGGCACCTAAACTAACTTCTATATTCTCCAAAGCTCAGAGAGGGAAACTCACAGATGATGAGAGCATTTTCACCAGAGAGTCTGCATCTTGTTTTGTGCCAAATTGTCTGCTGTGGCTTCATCTGTTGAACTTACTTTGTGCCATCTTTGACATAGAGGACAGAATTGGAAACAAAGGACAGACTAGAGAAATGGCCTCTCTTTGTGATTTTGCACAAAGATATGAGAGCTCCCCAGCTCAAACAGGCACTGCAAGTCAGATGACCCTGAACTGACCATAAGATCACCTGGTCAGTAGACCCCAGCACCGAGAGCTTCGAGATGTACTGCTATTTGGAGCACATGGGCCAGAGTGGGGTGGTCAGACTCTCTCGGGGCCCTATAAAGAGCCGGCACCTGTTGTCTGGCTGTCAGGAGAACGTCACAGGTTGGCAATGCTGTCCAAGAGGGCACCAGCAACCAGCAGCAGTTGGTTGCATAAGACTTTGGCCATATTTCTTTTTTTTATTCCAGTGGAGGGTTTTTTGGCCATCTTTCATCTATATATTTTTTTTTCCTTTTTGTCTCCAATTTCAGAAGCCCTAATATTGAAAGTGGTGGGCAGGAAGTGTGGAATAGGACACTGGGAAAAAGTGGATTGAGAAGCACAATGAGACTAACATTTAAATATGCAAAAGACTGGCTTTTTGATAACTGCAGAGACCCAGAAACTTGGAGAACTGTTTGAGCTATGGGTAAGAGGCAGTGATTGAAAAATACA
>PVJH01033695.1:0-21311 GCA_004026705.1 Nesogale talazaci | reverse complement strand
CCACTTCCACAGGTCTGGAGTGGCCACCCTCTGTTTCCTCTCCCATCTGAGTGTCCAATCCTCAGTTCCAGGGTGCAGGTAGTTTGAGGCAGGGCTCAGTTCATTCTGCGGGGTCTCTATGTTAAGTCCTTCTGATGTGGGCCCTGTGTTATGCCAGGTTGGCCTCAAGGCCAATGTACAAAGTCATCATGGTGCTTAGTCCATGGTGTATCCCACTGAGGGTTAGGTAGAAACATATTCAGTATGCCTACCCAGGAACATAAAATCTGGACCATTACCCACGCACCCCCCATGCCCCCACTCGTTGTTTAACATTCCTTTCCAATGTATGACTGCTTCTTCCCCAATCATTTACCCTACTCATCTTCAAAACTATCAGTGTCTTCTCCAAAATGTAGTTGCTCCTCTCCCCTGGTCTTGGCTTGATTTCTCAGTAAGGTCTCCCTTCCATCCCTCTGGTGTGTGTGTGTGTGTGTGTGTGTGTGTGATTATTTTGACGCAAACATGTATAAATATTGTATAGCCTCAAGTGGGTGATCTCCTCCCATCTCCTTGCTTCTTGAGGAGTGACCCCAATGTGAGGTCTTCTTCAATATGACCCATGTGAGGTTCATAAAAGGGAGATGGTGTATGGTTTATGGCCACTAGTTTTCTCCCCTTTTGGTCAATGATTGGTCTCTAAGATTTGTTTAATTGGTGTTTCTCCTTTTAGTAGTAGACTCCTACAGTACTGTTCCTTTTGTGATTTACTTACTTCACTCTGCATAAACTCACTTCACTTTGCATAATGGTTTCCAGGGGTCTTTCCATGTAATGCGGTGTTTCATGCTTTCATCAGTGTGTTTTTAGGAATGCATTGTATTCCATTGTGTACATGTACCATATTTTCCTGGTTTATTCTTCCATTCTTCCTCTGTTGGGCAGGTGAGCTGCTCCTAGTTTCTTGCTATTGTGAAATGTGCTGCTATGAACATGGGAAAGCATGCCTTCACTTATCTGTCTTGTGTTGTCTTTTATTTCCTCTGGAGATATGCCTAATTATGGTATTGCTGAATCATAAAGGATTCCAATTCTCAGTTACTTTAAGTATCGCCATATCTTTTTTCATTGTGTTTGTATGTAAAATCCACCAGCAGTGTACGTGAGTGCCAATCTCTTCACATCCTCTGAAACATTTGTTGTTTTCAGTTTTATATTCATTTTTTTTATTTGGGCTAGCATTGTGGGTGTAAAGTGGTATCTCATTGTAGTTTTAATTTGAATATCCCTGATGACAAGTGGTAATGAACAATTTTTCACGTGTTTGTCAGCCATTTGTACTTCATTTTTGGAGAACTATCAGTTCACATCTTAACTCCCATTTCTTAATTGGGTCTCCTGGTTTTTTTTCTTATTGAGTTGTTGCAGAGTTGTGTATATTTTAGCAACTAGCCCTTTGTCCAAGGGGTCGTGGGTAAAAATGTTTTCTCAATTTTGGGGTTCTCATTTCACCCTTCTAATGAAGTCCTTTGATAGTATAAGTGATATAACTTCAGAATGTTCCAATCATCATGTCTTCAGCTAAATGTGATGCCTACATTATACTTTGTAGCATGTGTATGCCTGCAATCAGGCCTTTAAGTTTGTTCCAGCCTTCTCATTGATGATCCTGAGAGCTTTGGGGTTTACGCTTAGATCTTTAATTCATCTTGAGTTCATTTTTTGTGCATGAGAAAGGTATGGGTCTTGTTTCATTTATCTACATATGGAAATCCAGTTTGTCCAACACAATTTATTGAAGAGGCTGTCTTTCTCCCGTTGGATCTTTCTAGGTCCTTTGTTGCCTGTATGCATTTATGGCTGGGTTTTCTGGTCTCATCCGTTGGTCTCATACCAGGATGCTTTGACCACTGTGGCTATGTAGTAGGTTTTTAAGTCAGGCAGTGCTAGGCCTCCTACTTAGTTCTTCTTTTTAAGAAGTTCTTTGCTTATCTGGAGTCCTTTGCCTGCCCATTTAAGATTAGTAATTAGTCTTTATATTTCTCTAAATAATTTATTTGGGATTTACATTGGTATTGCATTATATTTGTAGATTGTTTTTAGTATCATTGTCATTTTTGCAATATTAAGTCTGCCTATCCAGGAGCATGGGATACATCTATTTATGTAGTTATTTTTTAGTTTCTTGTAGTTTTTTTCTGAATCATTCTTTTATTTCTTTTTTCTTTTTTGGGGGGCGGCATCACTGCTCTCTGGTGGTCGTGGGAGCTACTCAACCTTGCTCCCAGAGAGCTGCTGCTGGATTTGAACCACCAAGCCAATGGGCTGCAGCATTCTTTTGTTTCTTTAGTTGAGTTTATTCCTAAGTATTTCATCTTTTGGGTGGTTTTTGTAAATGGTATTGATTTCTTAATGTCCTTTTTGTAGCACTTTTTGCTGGCACACAGGAATCTAATGGATTTCTGATTATTAACCTTGTATTCTGATATCTTGCCAAATTCCTTGATTGCTTCCAGCAGACTTTATGTTGAAACTTTTGGTTTTCAATATATGGGATCATATCATCTACAAATAATGAGAGCTTTACCTCTTCCTTGTCTATTTGTAATTTCTTGATTTCTTTTTGTTTTCTTATAGCCCTTCCAGCATGATGTTGAATAAGAGTGGCAAAAGGGCTTTGGATCTCCATTCCGTACTCCCCCTCATTCACAATGATATTTTTTTAAATTCTGGGTCTTTGATGCCTGATACCTGATCCCATTGACACCTCATGATCACACAGGCTGGACAATGTACATATGGACAATTGTACATTCCCTTACAGACAGGTCACAAGGAGCACCAATGAAGCATACAACTTTCCTCTAGTTTTTTAGTGTTTCCTCTCCCCTACTATCATGTGTATCAATTCTACCTCACAAATCTGGCTAGACCAGAGCATGTCCATGGGTACAGATAAGTGCTGGAAATACAGGGAATGCAGGGCAGATAATCCCCTTAGGACCGATATTGAGAATAGCAATACTAGGATGTAAGGGGAAGGGGGGTTGATAGATTACAATAATATAAATATAATTCCCTCCAGGGGATAGAAAACCACAAAAAATGAATAGAGGGAGACATTGAACAGTGTTAGACATGGGAAAATAATAAATTATAAATTATAATTATAAATTATAATTATTTATAAATTATCAAGGGTTTGTGAAGGAGTGAGGGTAGGGAAAAAATGAGGAAGTGATACTAAGGGCTCAAGGAGAAAGAAAGGGCTCAAGGGCTCAAGGAGGGTAGGGAAAAAATGAGGAAGTGATACTAAGGGCTCATGGAGATACTAAGGGCATCATTTTGAAAAATGATGATGGAAACAAATGTACCCATGTGTTTGACACAATGGATGCATATATGGATTGTGATAAGAGCTGTACAAGTCCCCAATACAACGATTTTTTTAAATGGTGAAAGGTGACATTCTTGTCTGATCCCAGTGTTCAGTAGGAATGTTTCTAGCTATTCTCCATGGACATAACACTGTGTTCTTCAGTTGTGTTTTTGCATCTCGGGCCATTTTGGATGTTTCAATATGCCTTGTGGTCCTCCTTAGTTTTGTTTATAGCTATGTTCTGTTGATTGCTCTTTGTTTAAGTCTGTTCAGGTGAATTTTCTAAGAGGAGTTCTCTCTTCTCCAGGGATCTTGATGGGCACAGTCTGTGCTCTTCATTATTTTGATGTTGTGGCTAGGTGTTCTGTAATCGGTGCTGACCAACAGAACAAAACACTGCCCAGGCCTCAGCCAGCCTCACAGTGGTTGTTATACTTGATCCCATTGTTGCATGTCAAGCTTTGGTAGCCTGATAGCCAAGGACAAATTCATATGTGTGTAAGGGTTACTAGCGACTTTAAGCAACACTGTTCCATAGAAACAACTGATGAAAATATCTTTAGATGTGAATCTGATTCATGAGTCTGGCCGCTTCATTTTCATTACCTTTCTCTTTTACCAAGCCTGATATTCTTTTTGAGGGATTAGTTTTTTCTGATAACAGGTTCAAAGTACACAAGACACCGTCTCTTCTTCATTATAAGCAACAGAAAGTAGCCCAGACCTCCTTACGTGAAAAAGAAAGTTTGCAAGGTTATTGGAGTATGCATAATTAATGAAAGCTTTGAGAGTGGGGAAGATGCAAGGCAGGGACTAAGAGCAAGGTCAAAGAAGCCAAGGTCAAAGTAGCAGTCACACTGGAGGGATAATCTAACTCGTGCTTCGGTCCTCGTCAGAATCTTGAATCCTCACAAAATAATTGTATGCTTGACTCAGCATTCAAAATCCAAGGAGAGGCCAGTCATGTGCCTGTTTTCTGACTGTGATGGGTGAGAGAGAGGGCATCTGTTTGCTTTGGCGTCTGAGATACAGGATGTCCAAGATCAGCACATCACGGGAGGCTCTTCACAGGAGAGATTCTTCACGAAGAATCAGAAGGAGGGGGGAATATTAAGCAGATAAAAATGCCCAATGCCCAATGTATATATTATTTTAATGGTATCTTAAAATTGAATACATATCATTTTACTGATGCTTATTGTACCTACCTTTTAGACTTTAGGGTGATGAGGTTAAATGACTGCTCTTAATTATGTAATTATTTGCTCATTTATTTATTGATCTCTTTTTCTGTGTGTGGTATTGATCAAACATCCTTCCTTAAGCTATCTGGGATGCACTTCTCAGATTTCATCTGTGTCAATGTAATATACGTGTTAAAGTTAAGTGCAAGTAAAGTTAATGCGGACATTGCCAGATGTTCAGACTCTAATGAATCAGACTCACACATAAACATGTTATCAGCTTTTGTTAAGGATTAATATTGTCTGAGATTGCTGATAATGCTCACCTGTGAATATTTCCTTGGATATCAGGATACTAAACCCACATTGAAAATCAAGGTTCATTCAAGAATTTGCAACTAAAAAATGCAGCTCCTTCTGAACTTGGAGCATTGTGCAGGAAAGGTATAGAGAATGACTTGTGATCTGAGGAATATCTTCTGACATTCTGAATTCAAAACACATTCAAACATGTCCACACGGGCTTAAAATGTGACCTTAGTCGAGAAGGAAAGGCATCTTTGCCCACTGAAGACAGGGTGCGAACACAGCCTGGTTAGCTATACAGACACAAGTTAAGGTGAAACAAGTTTTCCAAAAGGTTTTTAAGAGATGAATGCAGTTTGGGAAATTCCCCTCAAAACACTGAATCTCAGCAATAAGCATTGAGATACTGAGAGTTGATATCCCAAGCTGATAATTAGGATGCTAATAAGGCTTTAAGAGCCAGGAGAAGATCCAGTTCTTGTGAATGGGAGTGCTAGCTCCTGTCACTGTAGATACACAGTGTCATTAGAATGACTGCCCCAAATGCTCCAGGGAAGCTGGCTCTGGAGCTGGTCCACAGGATATGGTTAGAGGATTCTTTCCCTCCTAGGCCACGATGAACTTGAAATAAAGGTCATGTAATTGTTAGTGCAGCTAAAAGTCTCTGTCCTGCATGAAGGATGAAGGCAGGCATAGGGGAGGCCTTGCGATTTCATTCCCTAACTTTTTCCTTAAAAGGAGGCACGAGTAGAAACCCTACCTCCTCCCCTGTGCTGTTTAATGGGTTTGGAAGTAAATTACCAGATGTATTTGAAATACCAAAAGAAAATCTGAGGTCTGTGTTGAAAACGTAACACACATGCAAGAAATTACAGAGTTCCCCGTAAATGTTGATACACATTTCTGCCACATACCTTTAAAGGTAACACAGTCTAAGCGTGATTATGCATCTTCATGAACAGAATTCATTTTAGGGAACAGCATGGGACCTAATATTAGTAACGTTGGAATTGAGTTTAAGCAAATTTTAAAAGTTTTATTTAGTTTTTAAAATGAAAGATGATATGAAATTTTCCTTTTCTGTTTTTTTTAAGAGGAGTATTAACTCAAACACATGAAATGAAAGCGTGATCTTGGAAGTATTTCTGACTCAGAAAAATCTAAATCCCTGTTCTTTCAGAACCGACGCCTTTCAAGGATCCTTTCTTCTCTAAAGACTCTTTGAGCATATAGTGGGATGTCTCTCTTAGGGTTTGGTGGCTTTCCCTAACAGACATGGATTTCCCCAGTCCCAAGGCTGGAAGCCCACACTCAGACCACCAGCTATGGAGGATGGGTTTCTCCCTCTCTCCTGCTCTGTGAGGAGGTTCTTGTCTCTTTTCATCTTATGTCCCTCCAGTCTTTGTTGCTCCTCATATGAGGGGGCATTTATCTTTTCCCCTTCCTTATTGCTTGTTTCTGTGCCTACTCTGACCTTTATATCTTAATAAGTGATGGGCTTAGCAAGATGGTAGCTACCAAGTGATTTGGAGAGGCAGTACAAGGCAGGAATTGTGGTTAGCCTGAGCAGCCAACACTCTAACCAATCACTGCAGCAGCAATGGCAACTACAGCTGTAGCAGTAGCAGGAAAAAAAGCTGACAGCCAAGGTCAGGGAAGTAGTGAGGGTTCCAATGAAGGAGTGATATATGAGCCAGGACTCACTCATGTATTTTCATGCAGTGGCCCAGCACAGAGGACTGATATTGATCCAGTGGTGCAGAATGAGCTGGCCCTACTCCAGTGGTCCAGATCATTTATAGTGAACAATTCTGAGATACTTAGGGTTATTTCTGGGCTACTCTGCAGCATGATGAAAGAAGTGAACTAGCCTTAAAACTAACTGGAGCTGCTACGGGGTTAGATGCAGCCAAGTGCATAGTGTGGCTTATTTGAGAGTCCTTTTAAAATCACTTCAAAAGGATTTACATGAAGATATGAACAGTTTTACAATAGTTGAGGAACAGTCCATGGCAATTATGTTTGGCATCATAGGCGACTTTTAGTGGAAGGATGGAAAGAGTCATCTGCCATGCTTAAGTTTATTTGCTGATATTTTAATTAGGATGCAAAGAATTCCCACACATGATAGCACCAACAGTAGACTACTCACAAATTTAAACTTCAGGGGGAACTGCAGTATGTGGACCAACTTCTCAAAGAAGAAATGAGAATGAATTCTGTTTGGAACCAAGGATATTTTGTGACATCTAATACAACTGGCTACCATGATCCTGTTGAATTGAATGGAGAAGTCCAGTACACTCTGGAAATGAGTAGCCTAGTACCAAATTATGAAGGTACCTGGGGCTATTTGAATGGGATTTGTAGGATTTTGACCTTTCCATATATCCCAATCTATTTAATCAATTACTTGATTTATAACCAAATCTTAGTTTTCCTTACCTTATTGCCATTCTTGTGGTTATCTAAGAAAGCATACAGTGTGATAAGGAGGACATTTCAAATAAGCCCTTAGAGTTGTGTGAAATCCTTTCAAAGACAAACATAGCATGAGCAGCAGAAGGGAATACTGGGGCTATTTTGGGAAACATCTTCAAAGCAAATGCAGCCCAGAAAGCGATTGACCAACCAAGGCGCTTCAATAACACCACTCAGAAGAACTCAATGGAATGTCTTTTTTTTAAGGGCCTCTGAGGAGAAGTTTAAAGATAGAGTGAATATTTTTCTTGAACTGTGTTGGGAAATTAAAAAAATATATATCCCCTTTATGCTGCATAACTATTGCCTGCGTGCTGTTGCTACTTAGAACAGCTTTAAGGAATCTGATTATTCTCAAAGCAGAGTAATTGGGGTGAGGATAGTCCCAAAGAGGAATTTTTATAGTCTTTCCAACATTTAATTTAATGTGTGAGCACCATTTCTTACCTAAACAATGATATGTGAGTCTGGGTTTGACCCAGTAATGACAGCAGGTACCCTGTACATGATGAATGTGAAATAACTTGAATAGGTTCTTAAATAGATAGATTCTAGAAGCAGGAATGCAGCTGTTACATCAGACTCACTATGCTGCACTGATAGTTTTCTCCCATCATGGTACTCCTCTAATGACAAAAGAATTGTTTTGTAATCAAAATATAGATGTATCTCAAAGTCAGATAAGCTAAAAGTGATTGCTTAAGACAAACGCTAGGTTGACATGGCCTCATTAATATAACAAAGGTGCCTCAGTTCCCAAGTGGGCTTTATATCCAAGGGTATTGAGAATATAGTATTCACAATACATATCTTTGAGGACACAATTCATTTACTAACCTGTCTAGGATAAATACGTTGCATTGCCATGGGAGCTGAATATGTATTTAGCATTCCCTGTGCATCATACTGTTTGAGACCACTTCCTTGCCCTCGAAGTATTCCCAATGTGACACACATCGATAGAGAAAATCCAGCCTCACAGAATTGAAAGCAGAGTGTCAGGCAAGAAGTTACAGCCTTGACTCAGATCTTGACTTAACCCATTTTCTTGTCCTTTAAGTGTCCTTTGAAGATAATATTTGTCTGGTTTATCTCAGGAGTTCCTAAACCCCAAATAAGAAATATAACATAGACATTTCTAAAATTCAAACACCTTTCAGCTATTGATGGAATTCCTGGGTGGCACATATAGTTAATGTTCTCGGCTACTAAGAGGAAGATTGGAAGTCTGGTTTTACCAAGAGATACTTCAGAATAAAAGCCCGGTGGTCCCTTTCTAAAACAAATACAGGCATTGGCAGTCCTGTGTAGCTTGTCCACATGGTGACGCTCCACATTCTACTCTGGTGGCTAGCACTTGGGTATAAAAAAGTCTTGAGACACCATCTAAGGTACATTGGTCTCTCTGTCTGGAAGAAAGAAAAGTGAAGTGAATTGAAGATGCATGGAAACAATAAGTCTATTGAACTAATGGATCATGTGGAGCATTCCGTTGCACATCCCTGAGACCAGGAGAACAGATTGGTGCCTAGACACCACTACCAACTGCTTTGAAAGGGATCACATTGGAAGTTCCTGGATAGAGTAGGAGGAAATGTGGGATAAAACTCAAAATTATTAAAGAGATCAGATCCAATGGTCAGCTAGAGAATGACGAAGATAGAGAATGATAAATGTGCTGAGACGACGACCCTTGGTCATCCTTCATGTCTGTAAATAAACTCACCCCATGTTCAATTCTCAGAAAAATAGCAGGTCTAGAAGGAACAATCATAGTAGTGAGGTACACCCAGCAACCCTAGAATAATCAACCATTTGAAATCAAAAGGGCAGCATTTTCCCAAAGACAATGGGTTTGAGGAAGGTGGAATTGAAATAGGGAGCAGAAAAGAAGTGGGATAAGTGATGTTGTACTGTGAGAATCGCAAGAAGCGACGTGAAACAAAATGGGCATGAAAGGTTGAGTGGAAAACTGATCTGCTCTCTAACCATGGAATTCTCGATGAAACTTTTTTTTAAACAAAGAAAGAAAATCTTACTGAATACAGCTCTACTTTGATACACATGGGTTCCACTAAACTCCAAAGCAACTGATTTATTGGGATATAAATATATGTTTATACCTATATTTCAAAAAGGTTGGAAAAGAAATGTTTCTTCTTTGTTTTAAGAAGCATTATTAACATTTGCACCTGGAACTTCTCTTTTTAACTCCAAATTTCCAAACTCATGCTTTAAGGTGTAACTTGGCCTGCAATTTCAGAGAAAGCTACTATATACTTCCTTTCATTAGGAGAGAAATAGAGATATTTTAGAGAACATTTTCTTACTGGCTTTCACAGAAGTATGAAAAGAAGTAAATTCTGAGAGAAAATTTATGTTTTTTAAATTCTAAAATATGTAAAACTTTTGTTTAGCAACACCTTCGATAATTTTGCTAACTATGAGAATTAGTCTATTTTATGAAACCATTGGAATGTCAGGTATCAACCGACATTTTTAGTGTTACAACGAATCTTGGAATGTTATATCTGAATTCTTTAAGATACTGTCTAATGTATCAAAAAGGCAATATAGGAAATGGAACATCATAATTAAAAGGAAGAAAACATTGGCTTCCATTCTAGGGTCATTCATGCCAAAGTGGAGCCTTTACAAATGCAAGTTGTTGTTAAGAGAGGAAACTAAATGAAGAAGGGGACGTAGGACAACCTTCTGAGCAATATTTTCAGTAAACTTAAAATTGTCCTGCAAAAAGTCTATTTAAAAATAGACTATGTTCTTCAAAATGAAAGCTCAAGTGACGTTAGCCAATCACACCACATACACATGTACACATGAAATTTCTGGTGGTGGTCGTTAGGAACCATAGAGTGGGTTCCGATCCTTAATGAGTGAGGCAGGGCCAAGTCCTGCACCATCCTCACACGGATCCCGTGCTTGCGCCTGGTGTCCCCACCACCATCTCAATCCATCTCCATGAGGGCCTTCTTTTTCCCTGCCTCTCGACTTTAGCAAGGCACAGCAATGTCCTTCTCCAGGAACGGCTCTCTCCTGACGTGTCCAGAGTAGGTAAGATGAAGTTTCGCGATCTTTGCCTCCCATCCTCTGAACAATGGCAGATCGGCTTATCTTTTTAGCAGCAGTATTCTTCCCCAGCACCACCATCCAAATACATCACTTCTTTTCCAGTCTTCTTTATTCAATGTCAAACTTTCACAGGTAAAAGAGGTCATTGAAAATAGCATGGTTTGGGCTAAGTTCACATTAGTCCTCAAACATCCTTGCTTTTCAACGCTTCTAAAGAGGTCTTGGGAAACAGATTTACCTAATGCAATATGTCTTTTGATCTCTTGACTTCTGCTTCACAAGTCCTGATTGTGGACCCATCCAAGATGAAATCCTTGACAACTTCCACCTTGTCTTCATCTATCATGATGTTACCTCTTGCTGCAGTTGGGAAGGTTTTAACTTCCTTTGCATCGAGTCCTAATCCACACTGCAGGCTGCAATCCTCAATCATCACCACCAAGTGCTTCCAGTCTTCCTTACTTTCAACAATCAGGGTTATGCCATCAGCACATTTCCAGTTGTTAACAAACCTTTCTCCAATGTGAATGCCACATTCTTCTTCATCCAATCCAGCTTCTCTGATGATTTGTCCAGGATACAGATGGAACAAGTCAGGTGAGAGGATATGATCTGGTCACGCACATTTTTTTCTGATTTTAAGCCATGTAGTTTACACGATGAATTGCTCTGGAATTCCCATTATTCTCCACTGCCATCCACAACTTGCTATGATCAGCAAATGAAGATCCTGAAGGCTCCACTCCCCCAGGCTTTCCCCAACTCATGTCACCACGTTTGACTCCACTCCAGTGAACTCGCTGGTCCTCAGTCACATCTAGAGTGTTCCTGGATCCAAAAGGCTCATCCTTTGGCACACTGTCTGACAATGTTCTACTTCCATTCATTAGGCCCTCAGGATCTGACAATATTTCGAGGCAATGCATAGGGTTTTCAGTGGCTCCTTCCTGTGTGAGGAGTCAAGTCCTTCATTGTTTTTTCTTAGTTTGGAAGCTCTGCTGAACCTGTTCACTTTGGGTGTCTCTTCCTGCCTTTGAAATAGCAGGGGTATAGTTTCCAGCCTCACAGTACCACACCACCCACCACAGAAAAACAAACTCTCAGACAAGTGGTGGAAAGGAAACTTACATACACAGAAAAGACTTGATCCTTACAACGATTGAAAATGCTTTGTCACACTGTCTCTTCTGTTCACTGCTCCCTTCGACCCTCATCTTGCAAACCTCTTTAAGTTTCTGTTGCCAGGTTCTGCTCTCTTTCCAGGTCTTTCCCATTTAAAGTGTTGGAGACAGGATTGGTTGTCTTCATCAGCTTATTCAACAGTCACAGCCTCTGTTTCAAAGAGATCACTTCATAGGTCATTGGTCAGTCCAACTGCTCAAATTACCTGTGTCTGTGGTCATTGAGTCAAGTGATGGAAAGCACTTCCTTAGAGAAGGGTTGGAAGGCAACCAGTGTCTATCAATCAGGAAACATAGGTGTGGGGAGGGGGTGTTGGGGCAGGGAAGGAAAGGCCGAAGGTAAAAGATGTATTTTCAAGTCAGTCATCACATTGGATGACTGGTTTTTAAACTGGCAGGAAATCCTGGGAAATAGCACAAAACACATAGTGCAGTGTAACAGCAGGAGAGCACAAGGGAGCTGGGTATTTATAATCCAACTCCCCTTATTCATTGATTCAGGGCTGCTGGGAGGGAGGGCAAAGGTGTTAATTCGTTCTCCAGTGTTTGCACCTCACAGTAAAGAGAAGCAACTGAACTGGCAATCGAATGTACAGGTGTTCACTGTGTAGTTCAAGCTGAAGGAAAATAGGTAGGCCACAGCATCTAAGAAATCACTCACGGCCACTTTCCACTAGAAAGATGTTTCCTGTGTAGGTCTCAAGGCTGTCCAATAAAACTTTTATTAGGACAGTAATCTAATTTGAATAATACATAAAATTTACATTTTAAGTTAAATTTAACGCAGATAGTACTAGATTTTGTGTATGAGTCTTACACAACTCTTGTCTGTATGTAGTAGGAGCTTAAATGCCTAAAACCCTTCTTTATACTAAATTTAGATTTTTGGAGGCAAACTGACCAATGAGAGCAGTACCTGGTGGAATAGTTGTTAAGCAGTTCGCTGTTAATAAAAAAGTTGACTGTTGGAGCTCACCAGCCTCTCCTCAGGAGAAAGATGTGGCAGTCTGCTTCACTGACATCTGATGGGGAGTTCCGCCATGTACTTCCGGGTCATTATGAGTCAGAATCCACTCAATGGCTTCAGTTTGTCTTTCTTGAAACTGGCTAATGAATAGTAATCCTTTCCATCATGATGATGGGTTCTAGCCAACAGTTCAGTTTGGGCAGCATCAATATCTTTAACAAATAGTTGAGTGGGGAATTGGTTGAAATTTTAACTTAGATTCCTTCCTTGGTTTAAGCACCTATCAAAGAGTTAATGATAATCATGACCATGAGCGTTACAAGTTGAAAAACACAAATTATAATTTGTCAAGAGTACAATATTTCACTGTAGTTGAACTTATATTTTATTGTAATTTTAAGAATAAATGTAACAGAAGCAGATCACAAAATTATTATTCAAGGGTGAGACAAAATTAGGATTTTTTAATTTGGTGGTTTCAGAGAGTGACCTTTAAAACATGGAAGCCTGCTGTTTGATGTTCAGATTTTCAAATTCAGGTATATCATCTGAGCAATTCTTTATGTACAGAAGTAGGAGACTTTATAGTTAAATTTGCTTTATGGAAAAATGGAAATATTTGAAAATGTCATCTTACTAAAGGTAAAATTGATGAATTTTACCTTTTCTATCATGTATCATAAGATATGACATATACATAGTTTGGCTAAGCCCAGTTGGAGACGTGATCGGGGGTCCAGGCTTTTGGCACTGCCCATCATACTGTTTCATCAGACCCCACAAGCTATGATGTCAGAGGAGTACCAGAGCCATTTGACATGAATTGTAATGGGATACTAGGGCTTGAGTATAAATAGAGCCATACCCTATGTTTAGAGCAGCACGTTAGAGAATACCAATAGCCATGTGGGGCTAGATTGTGATCAGCTGATGACATAAAAAACAAAAACTAACTTGATTTATGGACAGATTGGCCTGACTTGAGAGGATAAAACACTAGTTGAGTACTGGCTTTGAAAAATTGTCACCCAGAAAGTCCTCCTGATGAGCCAACTGTTTGTGGGTGATCCCATGTAGGGTAAAAACCATTACCCTGTAGTTATGCAAGATCATGTATCTTCTTTATTCTAAAGTAGCTCCCTTTGTCTCTGAGATCCTATGCTGCTGCATTCCTCTGCTGAATACTCACTTATATATATCTGCTTTTCTGAATTAGTTCAAATCTGATGACCATTTTAAAAATTGGACCCTTTTTGATGAGATTTGTATTTTCTAGATTCATGGCATTTGTCAGACATTTCAAGAGGAAGCATAGGATCAAGAATCTATAATATTGAAGAAGTTCAAGTTGCACTGCAGGCGTTCACAAAATCAAGACCCTAGGAATTGACAAAGTATCAAATGAAATTATTCCTCAAGCTAATGAAGCATTGGAAACACTCATTCATTTATGCTAAGAAATTTGAAAGACAGCTTCCCAGTCTGATCATTGGGAGAGAGTCCTATTGTGCCCGTCTCAAAAGAAGATGACCCAGCTGAATGCAGAAATTATAGAATAGCATCATCACATGAAAGTAAAATTTTTCTATATATAACTTAAAAGTGGCTGTAGCAATACTTTGACAGAGAGCTTCAAAAAAAAATCAAGCTGGATTCAGAAGAGGAAGTGGCACAAGGCACACTATTGGTGATGTCTGTTGGATCTTGGTTTAAAGAAGAGCATACTGGGGGAGTGGTTACTGTTTTTCTCTTCTTGATTTCACCTAGGCATTAGACTGTGTGGACAATAGCGAACAATGGATAACATTGAGAAGAATGAGAATTCCAAAACATTTCATTATGTTCATGTAAACCTGTACACAGACTGAGAGGCATGTTTTCAAGACAATAAAATGAAATACTGCATGGTTTATAGTCATGGTTTACAGTTGTATCTTTTCATCATACTCATTCAATTGGTGAAGGGATAAATGGCTCTGCAATTCTAGTCTTTCTTGCTTCTTGGTCTCTGGTGGTTGGACCAAGGTGCACCTGCCTTAACTGGTTCCCTGCTTCTGCTGGCAAGGCTCACTTCCTTTGAGACATCATTGAGGAAAATCCACATGGCTCTACCATGATGCAGCCCTTGGTCCTGGAGCAGTCGTGTGGAGACCCAAGCAAATAATCTGAGAAGTGGGACTATATGAAGAAGAACTAGATATCAGGGTTGGAGCAAGATTCATGAATACCCTGTTATATGCAGAATGATATACCCTTGCTTACTGTAAGCAGAGAACTTGAAGCACTTTCTGATAAAAACAAAAGATTGTAACTATCAATTGGATTACAGCTCAATTGGACCAAAAGACAACAGATGATAAATAGAGAAAAGCTTGAAGTTGTCAAAGATTTATTTTTATTTGGAACCATAATCAATGCTCATGGAAACAACAGTCAAAAAATCAAGTGATATATTTCATTGGGCAAATTGCTACACTAGACACCTTTAAAGTGTTGAAGAGCAAGGATGTCTAAAATGTACCTGAGACAAGCGATGATATTTTCAATTGCCTGATATGCATGTGAACTTGGTTAATGAATAAAGAAAACAGCAGAAGAATTAACTCACTTTAATGATGATACTGGTGAAGAATATTGAAAGTATCATGAGCTGCCAGAATAACACATAAGTCTGTGTTGGAAAAAAGTATAGCCAGAACATTCTATAGAATGGTGACACACCATCTCACTTTCTTTGGGCATTATTATGAGAAACCAGTTCCTAGGAATGGGCATAATGCTTAATAGAGCAGGGGGTCATCAAAAAGAAGAAGACCCTCAAAGAGATGGATTGACATATTCGCTGAAGCAATGGGCTCAAATAGAACAACACCGTTAGCATGGTGCAAGACCAGGTGCTACTTCCTTCTGTTGGAAAATGAGTTCTAATCAACTGAACAGCATCAACAAGAGAGTTTGCCTAGCCCAGATTTACAAAGGCTTTTGCTGTTCATTCGTTTTTGTTTGGGTGGCACCTGTAAGTTTGATAGATCTAGATTTTATGTTCAGGTCTATGGACCCTATACAGATATTTTTTATATGAAGTGTGAAAGAAAGATCAAGATCGACTTTTATTTTATGAATAGCCAGTGGCTTCAAAGTTATTTTTGGAAAAACACTTTCCTTTTGACATCATTGTCAAGAATCAGGTCATGATGTAGGTATGGGTCTCTTTCTGGATGAAAAGTGGAAAAGGACCTTGGCCCTCCACAAGATGGGGGATGGATTGACACATACAAGAAGGGTTCAAAATAAGAACAATGGTGAGTACTGTGCAGGACCCAGTGATAGTTTGCTCTGTTGCATGGAGTTGCTAAGGGTCGAAACTGACCCTCAATGGCATCTAACAGCAATCAATTTTTTAGATTCTTTATCCTGTTCTATTTACTTGTCTCTTCTTATACGAATACAACATTGTCATGTTTACTAATTCTATACTAAATCTTACTGTAGCTTTAGGGTAAGTCTTGTGATGAGGCAGCACTACATTTTTTTCCTAAAGGGTATGAACTTTTATATTTGTTTGCCAATGGACTCAAATCAAATATAAAACAGTAGGGAGGATGATGTGAGACCAGGCAATGTTTTGTACTGTGGTACTTAGGGTGATGATGAATTGCCGCTAACTCATTGGCATCTAATGATAACAAGAATACAAAGCAGACTGGAAATGAAAAATTAAAAGTAAAAAAACTTTGAGTGTTTTCTTTCTAATTTGCAGACCTTGATTTTTTTCTTCTCGCTTTCTTGCGCTGCTAGAACTTCTGTACCTATGGGGTTTGAGTTGTGAGCGTGGACAGCCTGACTTTGTTCTTGACTGTAGGGAGAAATCATTCAGTTTTCATCATTCAGTGGTTTAGCTACAGTGTTCATGGATTTTTTTTCATCAGTATCAATTAGCCATAACTTCTTTTTGTAAGCAATGATGCCATTTTTCCTACTCACTTCTGGATTGTAAAAATTACCATATTATTTCTACATGCTTTGTTTTATAATGTGTATCCCTTATTTTTTGACCCTGCTTTTCAGTGTTCTATATTTAAAGATCATTGTAGTAGTTCAACTATAGTTTCTTTACACATCCTATGATTGATGATTGTTTCTTTGTATGATGTGTAGTCAAATCTTTAAAACATGATTTAACTATGAAAATGTATCATATGTGGACTTTATCTCAATATAACTATTAAAAAGAAAAAACAAAGTATATACGATGAAGTTTTAGGACCATTTTATTACCTTTATTAGTTTCTTAGGAACATTTTATTATGACTGTACTTCTTCTAAGACAGATTTGGTTGATTTTTTGAAAGTGTAGTGTAGTTTTAATATTCTCATATAAGAGTATAATTCAAAGGGATCAATTATCCTTTGTCTTCCCTAATTTATTCTTTAACTATCACATGCATTTGAGGTAATTGAAAATAACATGACTTGGTCCAGGCACACCTTACTCCTCATCTTTTCACTTTAACACCTGAAATCTTTTTTTTTTTTTTTAGGCATCACTGCCCTCTGGTGGTGGGAGTAGGAGGCCCAGCCTTTGCTCCTGGGAGCTGAAATTGAACCTCCATCCCAGTGGGCCGCAGTCCCACGCACAACCACTACGCCACCAGGGCTCAGCCCTACACCGAAATGTTTAACAACCTAAAATTTGTCTCTATTTATCATGTCTTATTTGTCCAGTGAGAATTTTTGTTCTCTTTATATTGAGTTGTGAATATAACTCATAGTGAAGACGGCCGTCTTTGATCTTCATCAGTACTATCTGCGTGTTGCAAGTTGTTAACAGCCTTCCTCTAAACCTGATGCAGCAATTTTCTTCATAGGGTCCAGTTTCTCAGGTTATTTGCACAGTACAGAGATCAAATAAATATGGTGAAAGGGTATACCAATGATGCATGTCTTTCCTGATTTCAGACTGTACAGTATTTCCTTGTTCTATTTGACGGACTGCCTCTTGGTCTATGTACAGGTCCTGCAAAAAAACACAAGGAAATGTTCTTGAATTCCCATCTTCAGTCTTTTCTACAGTTTGTGATGATCCACACAGGTGAACGTCTTCAAATAAAATACAACATAGCATTTTTCTGGTATTCTTGCTTTCATGCAGGATCCATCTGACTTCAACAACGTTATGCATCATCTTATATCCTTATTCCTCGTGTGACTCTAGCTTTAATTTCTGGTAGCTCCCTGTCAATGTACTGCTGCAACCAGTCTTCAATTATCTTCAATATTTTAATCGTGTGTGATCTTCATGCTGTTGTTTGATAATCTCCACATTTTGCTGAGTCACTTTTACTTGAAATGGGCACAAATAGGGACCTCTTTCCAAATTCCTTTACATAGATGAATGAGTGCTTTCAGAACTGCATGCATTTGTGGAAATATTTCAACTATAATTCTGTCAATTCCTGGAGCCCTGTTTTTCACTAATGTCTTCACTGCATCTTGGACTTCTTCCTTCAAATCTTCAGTTCTTGATCATATGAGTCCTCTTGAATTGGATGGCCATTGGCCCACTCTTTGGGACAGTAACTCTGGTAGTCCTTCCATCTTCTTTTGATCTTTCTTGTATCATTGACTATTTTTTCCACGAAATCCTTCAATATTTCAACTTGTGGTTTACATTTTTTTCAGTTTCACACTCACTATTTCTGAGGGTGTTCACTTAAAAAGCTTTGGGGTTTAAATTCTAGGTCTTGGAAGATTTCATTATAATATTCTACTTTGCCTTCTTGAGCAGACGTTTGGAAATCTTCCATGTCTCCACTCTACATCCAAAAGCAAGTTTCAGATATTCAAATTTTCTTTCTCCCCTTCCTTCTGTCTTCCTTGTCTTTCAAATGACCTCTAACGTTTTCATGTATGATGTTCCTGATGTCAACCTACAGCCAATCAGATTTTCTGTCATTAGTGCTCAGTGAGTCAACTATCTTCTTCAGATGGGGGCTAAATTTTGGTGAAATATGCTCAAGGTCATACCTTGGCTGTTATACATTTGTTATAGTTTTTTCAGCTTCAACCTGCACTTGAATGTGAGCAATTGATCACTTGCTCCTGGCCTTGCCTGATATCGAGTTTCTCTAATTTCTCTTACCACAGATATAATCAATTTAATGTCTTTTTCATCTAGCAAGGCCCACATGTATAGTCTTTATTCATGTTATTGAAAGGGTATTTGAAATCAAGCATTTTCAGTCTCAAAAGTTCTATCATTTGGTTCCCAGGTTTGTTTCTATCTCTAAGGCTTTATTTTCCCACACCACATGAGTTAGTCCGGGTAGACTAGAGAAACAATTCATAGACATGCATATGGATATAAGGGTATGGTTTATATACTAGAGGAATAGGACATTAAGGAAACATCCCAAGCCAGTCCAGTTTAAAGTCATAAGTCCGTTATTAGCCCGGATGCCTGATATCAGTCTATAATGTCTCCTTCCGACTCATGAGGTCACAGGCCAGTGGGTGGAGAGTCCCAGCACTGGTGGGGGGGTCTTCCCATGGCTCCTTACTTCCAGGGCTCAGGGTCCATCAACAGCATCCAGTGGTGGTAGAGGCAACTCAGCGCTGGCAGGGGTCTCCACATGACTTCTCAGCTTCAGAGGTCTGGTTTTATCAGGCTAAGATTGTGTGGCTTCTCCTCCGGCTCCTTCAGCTGCTCAGATGCTGCCATCTTGTCTTGTCTGTGATTCATCGTCTCTGAAACTAACTCCCAACAACTGGGGATATGGCTTCTCATCTCCATGAGGGAAATAATCGTGAGATTTCCCAGAAGTCCCAGAAGTCTCAGGAGAAAGCCATGCCCACACGGAGGTCTCCTTGGACTCAATGGCTATCTCCAGATTAACAGGCTAGACTCCGCCCCTACATTTCAACCATGAAATTAACATAAGTGCATGACTGCCACACCACACCATGGTTTTCTAGACTTTGAGGACTACTGTGTAGATATTAAGATTTAGCCCCTCCCTTATTTTTACTCAGCTAAGTTACTTTATTGTCTTATTTTGTGCCTGGTCTCTCCCAAGAAAATTTAATCTTGTTGCTGTTGCTGAGAGTATTATATCAATACATATGCCAACTCAACAATTCCTTCTTGTACACTTAGTACCTTTGGTTACATTTTTTTGAATTGTGCACCCTTTCTCACCCTATTTTTCTGAGGTGTTTCCTTTTATTAAGACAACCTCATTGCTCCCCAATTTTCCTGTCTAATCTTTCCAATTGCTGTTCTCAATTTCATCCGACACAGGTAGAAAAAGAACACAATCATCGAGGCAGATATTCTTTACTGTTTAAGCTAAACTTTTGTTTGATTTTAAGAACACTTCAAGAGATGTTTTTGGTTGAGGCTATCTCAGAGAGATAATGTCAGGGATTCATACAGCCACCTCACATCTGGAACTGATGGGAATTTGACATTTGTTCTGTATGTTAACTTTATTAAATGAGTTGAAAGGTAGACTTGACAGTATTTCCCCTGAATCTTTTTCTAAGAATTTTATGGTTTAAGTTTTCACATTTAGGTTTTTAATTCATTTTGAATTTGATTTTTTGGTATGGTGTGAGTCATCTGTCCTCTTTCATTTTTCTGCATGTCACAATCCAATTTTCCCAATACCATTTATTAAAGGTAATATTTTTCTCCCTCAACAAGTGAGCCATCTTTGTTAAAAATCAATGAACCATAGATTTGCGGTTTATTTGTGGACTCTCAAGTCTATCCCATTGGTCTATCGTAAGTTGCTAGATTAGTAGCAGACTAGTTACTGTATAATATGTTTTAAAACCTGGAAGCGTGAATCCTCTTATTCTTTCCTCTTTCAAAATTGTTTAGATGTTTGTAATCTCATATTAACTTCAAGATTTGATTTTCCATTTAAGAAAGCTGTTGGATTTTGGCTGGAATTTCATTGAATGTATAGATTGCTGTGGATTGTATTGACAGTCATCCTCAAGTCTTCTTTAATTTCAGCAGCATTTTGTAGTTTTAATTTTTTTAAAAAAAATTCTTGCATAAATCTTTCATATCCCTAGGTAAATTAATTCCTCAGCATTTCATTCTTTCAGATGCTATTGTTTTCCTAATTTTCCTTTCAGATTTCTCATTGCTAGTTTATAGAAACCCAACTGATTTTTCTTAGTTGACTTTGGTCCTACAACTTTGGTAAATTCCTCTTAATAGTTCTAGAAGCTTTCCTGCAATCAAGATGATCTTTTAAAATATTTAAGTCTAGTTAGTTCACTTAACGTAGAAGAAAGGTAAGGCTTTTTGCTTCTATAATGAGCTAGAAATCTTAGGAACTCCCAAGGGCCATTCATCCCTGTCCTATATCGTGCTGCTATGAATATCAGTCAATCCAATGTCAGTGAGTTTGGTTTGGGTTAGTTCACTTAGAATAGTGCTTGGCACTTAATAAGCATCCAGTCAATGTTAGTTCTCTGCCTTAACCTCTTGCTGCAGATGAGTCACTGCTTTTCTTTAAATTCAAGTATATAGTGGGAAAGTCTTTTGCATATTTTATAGTATACTTCTGTGTGTGCGTGTGTACTTCATCTCTTCTATTGCTGATATCTGAAAATTTTCTTTATGTACTTTTGCATAGATTCTAAGAGCATTCCTTTAAAAGAAATTAGTGATTCCTAATGAGAAGGGTTCTCTTTTGAAAAATGTCTTATTGTGAATGAAGGGACAG